>CM069860.1:213021978-213024478 GCA_036172795.1 Pelodytes ibericus | reverse complement strand
CAAAATGATACACATAATTTTCAAAGAATATATCTGTTATAAACAATCACAAATAGTAATTTTTGTGTTAAGAGCACAGGTGCAGTGGTTAAGTGGTAAGGCGTTGGTCTCGTAGACCAAAGCGCATGGGTTCAATCCTCATCTGTACCTTTACTTTATAAACAAAATGATACACATCATTTTCAAAGAATATATCTGTTATAATAAATCCAAAAACAGTCATTTTAGCGCTAAAAACAGAGGTGCAGTGGCCTAGTGGTAAGGCGTTGGTCTCGTAAACCAAAGATCACGGGTTCAATCCCCATCTGTACCTTTAGTTTAAAAACAAAAGGATACACATCATTTTCAAAGAATATATCTGTTATAAACATTCAAAAATAGTAATTTTAGTATTAAGAGCACAGGTGCAGTGGCCAAGTGGTAAGTCGTTGGTCTCGTAAACCAAAGAGCATGGGTTCAATCCCCATCTGTACCTTTAGTTTATAAACAAAATGATACACATCATTTTCAAAGAATATATCTGTTATAATAAATCCAAAAATAGTCATTTTAGTACTAAAAGCACAGGTGCAGTGGCCTAGTGGTAAGGCGTTGGTCTCGTAAACCAAAGATCGTGGGTTCAATCCCCATCTGTACCTTTAGTTTATAAACAAAATTATACAGATCATTTTCAAAGAATATATCTGTTATAATAAATCCAAAAACATTCATTTTAGTGCTAAAAACACAGGTGCAGTGGCCTAGTGGTAAGGCGTTGGTCTCGTAAACCAATGATCGTGGGTTCAATCCCCATCTGTACCTTTAGTTTATAAACAAAATGATACACATCATTTTCAAAGAATATATCTGTTATAATAAATCCAAAAACAGTCATTTTAGTGCTAAAAACACAGGTGCAGTGGCCTAGTGGTAAGGCGTTGGTCTCGTAAACCAATGATCGTGGGTTCAATCCCCATCTGTACCTTTAGTTTAAAAACCAAATGATACACATCATTTTCAAAGAATATATCTGTCATAATAAATTTAAAAAAAATCATTTTTAGAACTAAGAACACAGGTGCAGTGGCCAAGTGGTAAGGCGTTGGTCTCGTAAACCAAAGAGCATGGGTTCAATCCCCATCTGTACCTTGAGTTTATAAACAAAATGATACACATCATTTTCAAAGAATATATCTGTTATAATAAATCCAAAAACAGTCATTTTAGTGCTAAAAACACAGGTGCAGTGGCCTAGTGGTAAGGCGTTGGTCTCGTAAACCAAAGATCGTGGGTTCAATCCCCATCTGTACCTTTAGTTTAAAAACAAAATGATACACATAATTTTCAAAGAATATATCTGTTATAAACATTCAAAAATAGTAATTTTAGTGTTAAGAGCACAGGTGCATTGGCCAAGTGGTAAGGCGTTGGTCTCGTAAACCAAAGAGCATGGGTTCAATCCCCATCTGTACCTTTAGTTTATAAACAAAAGGATACACATCATTTTCAAAGAATATATCTGTCATAATAAATCCAATAATTATGGTTTTATCTCAAACAACACAGGTGCAGTGGCCAAGTGGTAAGGCGTTTCTCATGTAAAAGAAAGATCGTTGGTTTAAACCCAACTGTACCTTTAGTTTATAAACAAAATGATACACATCATTTTCAAAGAATATATCTGTTATAATAAATCCAAAAATAGTCATTTTAGTACTAAAAACACAGGTGCAATGGACTAGTGGTAAGGCGTTGGTCTCGTAAACCAAAGATCGTGGGTTCAATCCCCATCTGTACCTTTAGTTTAAAAACAAAATGATACACATAATTTTCAAAGAATATATCTGTTATAAACAATCAAAAATAGTAATTTTAGTGTTAAGAGCACAGGTGCAGTGGCCAAGTGGTAAGTCGTTGGTCTCGTAAACCAAAGATCATGGGTTTAAACTCCATCTGTACCTTTAGTTTATAAACAAAATGATACACATCATTTTCAAAGAATATATCTGTTATAATAAATCCAAAAATAGTCATTTTAGTACTAAAAGCACAGGTGCAGTGGCCTAGTGGTAAGGCGTTGGTCGCGTAAACCAAAGATCGTGGGTTCAATCCCCATCTGTACCTTTAGTTTAAAAACAAAATGATACACATAATTTTCAAAGAATATATCTGTCATAATAAATTTAAAAAAAATCATTTTTACAACTAAGAACACAGGTGCAGTGGCCAAGTGGTAAGGCGGTGGTCTCGTAAACCAAAGATCGTGGGTTCAAACCCCATCTGTACCTTTAGTTTAAAAACCAAATGATACACATCATTTTCAAAGAATATATCTGTTATAAACAATCAAAAATAGTCATTTTAGCATTAAGGTCACAGGTGCAGTGGCCTAGTGGTAAGACGTTGGTCTCGTAAACCAATGATCGTGGGTTCAATCCCCATCTGTACCTTTAGTTTAAAAACCAAATGATACACATCATTTTCAAAGAATATATCTGTCATAATAAATTTAAAAAAAATC
>CM069860.1:212869478-213019478 GCA_036172795.1 Pelodytes ibericus | reverse complement strand
AACAAAATGATACACATCATTTTCAAAGAATATATCTGTCATAATAAATCAAAAAATAGTCATTTTAGTAAGATTATGGGTTCAAACCCCATCTGTACCTTTAGTTTAAAAACAAAATGATACACATCATTTTCAAAGAATATATCTGTTATAATAAATCCAAAAACAGTCATTTTAGTGCTAAAAACACAGGTGCAGTGGCTTAGTGGTAAGTCGTTGGTCTCGTAAACCAAAGATCGTGGGTTCAATCCCCACCTGTACCTTTAGTTTAAAAACAAAATGATACACATAATTTTCAAAGAATATATCTGTTATAAACAATCACAAATAGTAATTTTTGTGTTAAGAGCACAGGTGCAGTGGTTAAGTGGTAAGGCGTTGGTCTCGTAGACCAAAGCGCATGGGTTCAATCCTCATCTGTACCTTTACTTTATAAACAAAATGATACACATCATTTTCAAAGAATATATCTGTTATAATAAATCCAAAAACAGTCATTTTAGCGCTAAAAACAGAGGTGCAGTGGCCTAGTGGTAAGGCGTTGGTCTCGTAAACCAAAGATCACGGGTTCAATCCCCATCTGTACCTTTAGTTTAAAAACAAAAGGATACACATCATTTTCAAAGAATATATCTGTTATAAACATTCAAAAATAGTAATTTTAGTATTAAGAGCACAGGTGCAGTGGCCAAGTGGTAAGTCGTTGGTCTCGTAAACCAAAGAGCATGGGTTCAATCCCCATCTGTACCTTTAGTTTATAAACAAAATGATACACATCATTTTCAAAGAATATATCTGTTATAATAAATCCAAAAATAGTCATTTTAGTACTAAAAGCACAGGTGCAGTGGCCTAGTGGTAAGGCGTTGGTCTCGTAAACCAAAGATCGTGGGTTCAATCCCCATCTGTACCTTTAGTTTATAAACAAAATTATACAGATCATTTTCAAAGAATATATCTGTTATAATAAATCCAAAAACATTCATTTTAGTGCTAAAAACACAGGTGCAGTGGCCTAGTGGTAAGGCGTTGGTCTCGTAAACCAATGATCGTGGGTTCAATCCCCATCTGTACCTTTAGTTTATAAACAAAATGATACACATCATTTTCAAAGAATATATCTGTTATAATAAATCCAAAAACAGTCATTTTAGTGCTAAAAACACAGGTGCAGTGGCCTAGTGGTAAGGCGTTGGTCTCGTAAACCAATGATCGTGGGTTCAATCCCCATCTGTACCTTTAGTTTAAAAACCAAATGATACACATCATTTTCAAAGAATATATCTGTCATAATAAATTTAAAAAAAATCATTTTTAGAACTAAGAACACAGGTGCAGTGGCCAAGTGGTAAGGCGTTGGTCTCGTAAACCAAAGAGCATGGGTTCAATCCCCATCTGTACCTTGAGTTTATAAACAAAATGATACACATCATTTTCAAAGAATATATCTGTTATAATAAATCCAAAAACAGTCATTTTAGTGCTAAAAACACAGGTGCAGTGGCCTAGTGGTAAGGCGTTGGTCTCGTAAACCAAAGATCGTGGGTTCAATCCCCATCTGTACCTTTAGTTTAAAAACAAAATGATACACATAATTTTCAAAGAATATATCTGTTATAAACATTCAAAAATAGTAATTTTAGTGTTAAGAGCACAGGTGCATTGGCCAAGTGGTAAGGCGTTGGTCTCGTAAACCAAAGAGCATGGGTTCAATCCCCATCTGTACCTTTAGTTTATAAACAAAAGGATACACATCATTTTCAAAGAATATATCTGTCATAATAAATCCAATAATTATGGTTTTATCTCAAACAACACAGGTGCAGTGGCCAAGTGGTAAGGCGTTTCTCATGTAAAAGAAAGATCGTTGGTTTAAACCCAACTGTACCTTTAGTTTATAAACAAAATGATACACATCATTTTCAAAGAATATATCTGTTATAATAAATCCAAAAATAGTCATTTTAGTACTAAAAACACAGGTGCAATGGACTAGTGGTAAGGCGTTGGTCTCGTAAACCAAAGATCGTGGGTTCAATCCCCATCTGTACCTTTAGTTTAAAAACAAAATGATACACATAATTTTCAAAGAATATATCTGTTATAAACAATCAAAAATAGTAATTTTAGTGTTAAGAGCACAGGTGCAGTGGCCAAGTGGTAAGTCGTTGGTCTCGTAAACCAAAGATCATGGGTTTAAACTCCATCTGTACCTTTAGTTTATAAACAAAATGATACACATCATTTTCAAAGAATATATCTGTTATAATAAATCCAAAAATAGTCATTTTAGTACTAAAAGCACAGGTGCAGTGGCCTAGTGGTAAGGCGTTGGTCGCGTAAACCAAAGATCGTGGGTTCAATCCCCATCTGTACCTTTAGTTTAAAAACAAAATGATACACATAATTTTCAAAGAATATATCTGTCATAATAAATTTAAAAAAAATCATTTTTACAACTAAGAACACAGGTGCAGTGGCCAAGTGGTAAGGCGGTGGTCTCGTAAACCAAAGATCGTGGGTTCAAACCCCATCTGTACCTTTAGTTTAAAAACCAAATGATACACATCATTTTCAAAGAATATATCTGTTATAAACAATCAAAAATAGTCATTTTAGCATTAAGGTCACAGGTGCAGTGGCCTAGTGGTAAGACGTTGGTCTCGTAAACCAATGATCGTGGGTTCAATCCCCATCTGTACCTTTAGTTTAAAAACCAAATGATACACATCATTTTCAAAGAATATATCTGTCATAATAAATTTAAAAAAAATCATTTTTAGGACTAAGAACACAGGTGCAGTGGCCAAGTGGTAAGGCGTTGGTCTCGTAAACCAAAGAGCATGGGTTCAGTCCCCATCTGTACCTTTAGTTTAAAAACAAAATGATACACACAATTTTCAGAGAATATATCTGTCATAATAAATCCAAATATAGTCATTTTAGTACTAAAAACACAGGTACAGTGGCCAAGTGGTAAGGCATTGGTCTCGTAAACCAAAGATCATGGGTTCAATCCCCATCTGTACCTTTAGTTTAAAAACAAAACGATACACATATTTTTCAAAGAATATATCTGTCATAATAAATTTAAAAAAAATCATTTTTAGAACTAAGAACACAGTTGCAGTGGCCAAGTGGTAAGGCGTTGGTCTCGTAAACCAAAGATCGTGGGTTCAATCCCCATCTGTAACTTTAGTTTAAAAACAAAATTATACACACAATTTTCAAAAAATATATCTGTCATAATAAATCCAAAAATAGTCATTTTAGTACTAAAAACACAGGTACAGTGGCCAAGTGGTTAGGCATTGGTCTCGTAAACCAAAGATCATGGGTTCAATCCCCATCTGTACCTTTAGTTTAAAAACAAAACGATACACATATTTTTCAAAGAATATATCTGTCATAATAAATTTTAAAAAAATCATTTTTAGAACTAAGAACACAGGTGCAGTGGCCAAGTGGTAAGGCGTTGGTCTCGTAAACCAAAGATCGTGGGTTCAAACCGCATCTGTACCTTTAGTTTATAAACAAAATGATACACATCATTTTCAAAGAATATATCTGTTATAATAAATCCAAAAATAGTCATTTTAGTACAAAAAACACAGGTGCAGTGGCCAAGTGGTAAGGCGTTGGTCTCGAAAACCAAAGATCATGGGTTCAAACCCCATCTGTACCTCTAGTTTATAAACAAAATGATACACATCATTTTCAAAGAATATATCTGTCATAATAAATCAAAAAATAGTCATTTTAGTAAGATTATGGGTTCAAACCCCATCTGTACCTTTAGTTTAAAAACAAAATGATACACATCATTTTCAAAGAATATATCTGTTATAATAAATCCAAAAACAGTCATTTTAGTGCTAAAAACACAGGTGCAGTGGCTTAGTGGTAAGGCGTTGGTCTCGTAAACCAAAGATCGTGGGTTCAATCCCCACCTGTACCTTTAGTTTAAAAACAAAATGATACACATAATTTTCAAAGAATATATCTGTTATAAACAATCACAAATAGTAATTTTTGTGTTAAGAGCACAGGTGCAGTGGTTAAGTGGTAAGGCGTTGGTCTCGTAGACCAAAGCGCATGGGTTCAATCCTCATCTGTACCTTTACTTTATAAACAAAATGATACACATCATTTTCAAAGAATATATCTGTTATAATAAATCCAAAAACAGTCATTTTAGCGCTAAAAACAGAGGTGCAGTGGCCTAGTGGTAAGGCGTTGGTCTCGTAAACCAAAGATCACGGGTTCAATCCCCATCTGTACCTTTAGTTTAAAAACAAAAGGATACACATCATTTTCAAAGAATATATCTGTTATAAACATTCAAAAATAGTAATTTTAGTATTAAGAGCACAGGTGCAGTGGCCAAGTGGTAAGTCGTTGGTCTCGTAAACCAAAGAGCATGGGTTCAATCCCCATCTGTACCTTTAGTTTATAAACAAAATGATACACATCATTTTCAAAGAATATATCTGTTATAATAAATCCAAAAATAGTCATTTTAGTACTAAAAGCACAGGTGCAGTGGCCTAGTGGTAAGGCGTTGGTCTCGTAAACCAAAGATCGTGGGTTCAATCCCCATCTGTACCTTTAGTTTATAAACAAAATTATACAGATCATTTTCAAAGAATATATCTGTTATAATAAATCCAAAAACATTCATTTTAGTGCTAAAAACACAGGTGCAGTGGCCTAGTGGTAAGACGTTGGTCTCGTAAACCAATGATCGTGGGTTCAATCCCCATCTGTACCTTTAGTTTAAAAACCAAATGATACACATCATTTTCAAAGAATATATCTGTCATAATAAATTTAAAAAAAATCATTTTTAGGACTAAGAACACAGGTGCAGTGGCCAAGTGGTAAGGCGTTGGTCTCGTAAACCAAAGAGCATGGGTTCAGTCCCCATCTGTACCTTTAGTTTAAAAACAAAATGATACACACAATTTTCAGAGAATATATCTGTCATAATAAATCCAAATATAGTCATTTTAGTACTAAAAACACAGGTACAGTGGCCAAGTGGTAAGGCATTGGTCTCGTAAACCAAAGATCATGGGTTCAATCCCCATCTGTACCTTTAGTTTAAAAACAAAACGATACACATATTTTTCAAAGAATATATCTGTCATAATAAATTTAAAAAAAATCATTTTTAGAACTAAGAACACAGTTGCAGTGGCCAAGTGGTAAGGCGTTGGTCTCGTAAACCAAAGATCGTGGGTTCAATCCCCATCTGTAACTTTAGTTTAAAAACAAAATTATACACACAATTTTCAAAAAATATATCTGTCATAATAAATCCAAAAATAGTCATTTTAGTACTAAAAACACAGGTACAGTGGCCAAGTGGTTAGGCATTGGTCTCGTAAACCAAAGATCATGGGTTCAATCCCCATCTGTACCTTTAGTTTAAAAACAAAACGATACACATATTTTTCAAAGAATATATCTGTCATAATAAATTTTAAAAAAATCATTTTTAGAACTAAGAACACAGGTGCAGTGGCCAAGTGGTAAGGCGTTGGTCTCGTAAACCAAAGATCGTGGGTTCAAACCGCATCTGTACCTTTAGTTTATAAACAAAATGATACACATCATTTTCAAAGAATATATCTGTTATAATAAATCCAAAAATAGTCATTTTAGTACAAAAAACACAGGTGCAGTGGCCAAGTGGTAAGGCGTTGGTCTCGAAAACCAAAGATCATGGGTTCAAACCCCATCTGTACCTCTAGTTTATAAACAAAATGATACACATCATTTTCAAAGAATATATCTGTCATAATAAATCAAAAAATAGTCATTTTAGTAAGATTATGGGTTCAAACCCCATCTGTACCTTTAGTTTAAAAACAAAATGATACACATCATTTTCAAAGAATATATCTGTTATAATAAATCCAAAAACAGTCATTTTAGTGCTAAAAACACAGGTGCAGTGGCTTAGTGGTAAGTCGTTGGTCTCGTAAACCAAAGATCGTGGGTTCAATCCCCACCTGTACCTTTAGTTTAAAAACAAAATGATACACATAATTTTCAAAGAATATATCTGTTATAAACAATCACAAATAGTAATTTTTGTGTTAAGAGCACAGGTGCAGTGGTTAAGTGGTAAGGCGTTGGTCTCGTAGACCAAAGCGCATGGGTTCAATCCTCATCTGTACCTTTACTTTATAAACAAAATGATACACATCATTTTCAAAGAATATATCTGTTATAATAAATCCAAAAACAGTCATTTTAGCGCTAAAAACAGAGGTGCAGTGGCCTAGTGGTAAGGCGTTGGTCTCGTAAACCAAAGATCACGGGTTCAATCCCCATCTGTACCTTTAGTTTAAAAACAAAAGGATACACATCATTTTCAAAGAATATATCTGTTATAAACATTCAAAAATAGTAATTTTAGTATTAAGAGCACAGGTGCAGTGGCCAAGTGGTAAGTCGTTGGTCTCGTAAACCAAAGAGCATGGGTTCAATCCCCATCTGTACCTTTAGTTTATAAACAAAATGATACACATCATTTTCAAAGAATATATCTGTTATAATAAATCCAAAAATAGTCATTTTAGTACTAAAAGCACAGGTGCAGTGGCCTAGTGGTAAGGCGTTGGTCTCGTAAACCAAAGATCGTGGGTTCAATCCCCATCTGTACCTTTAGTTTATAAACAAAATTATACAGATCATTTTCAAAGAATATATCTGTTATAATAAATCCAAAAACATTCATTTTAGTGCTAAAAACACAGGTGCAGTGGCCTAGTGGTAAGGCGTTGGTCTCGTAAACCAATGATCGTGGGTTCAATCCCCATCTGTACCTTTAGTTTATAAACAAAATGATACACATCATTTTCAAAGAATATATCTGTTATAATAAATCCAAAAACAGTCATTTTAGTGCTAAAAACACAGGTGCAGTGGCCTAGTGGTAAGGCGTTGGTCTCGTAAACCAATGATCGTGGGTTCAATCCCCATCTGTACCTTTAGTTTAAAAACCAAATGATACACATCATTTTCAAAGAATATATCTGTCATAATAAATTTAAAAAAAATCATTTTTAGAACTAAGAACACAGGTGCAGTGGCCAAGTGGTAAGGCGTTGGTCTCGTAAACCAAAGAGCATGGGTTCAATCCCCATCTGTACCTTGAGTTTATAAACAAAATGATACACATCATTTTCAAAGAATATATCTGTTATAATAAATCCAAAAACAGTCATTTTAGTGCTAAAAACACAGGTGCAGTGGCCTAGTGGTAAGGCGTTGGTCTCGTAAACCAAAGATCGTGGGTTCAATCCCCATCTGTACCTTTAGTTTAAAAACAAAATGATACACATAATTTTCAAAGAATATATCTGTTATAAACATTCAAAAATAGTAATTTTAGTGTTAAGAGCACAGGTGCATTGGCCAAGTGGTAAGGCGTTGGTCTCGTAAACCAAAGAGCATGGGTTCAATCCCCATCTGTACCTTTAGTTTATAAACAAAAGGATACACATCATTTTCAAAGAATATATCTGTCATAATAAATCCAATAATTATGGTTTTATCTCAAACAACACAGGTGCAGTGGCCAAGTGGTAAGGCGTTTCTCATGTAAAAGAAAGATCGTTGGTTTAAACCCAACTGTACCTTTAGTTTATAAACAAAATGATACACATCATTTTCAAAGAATATATCTGTTATAATAAATCCAAAAATAGTCATTTTAGTACTAAAAACACAGGTGCAATGGACTAGTGGTAAGGCGTTGGTCTCGTAAACCAAAGATCGTGGGTTCAATCCCCATCTGTACCTTTAGTTTAAAAACAAAATGATACACATAATTTTCAAAGAATATATCTGTTATAAACAATCAAAAATAGTAATTTTAGTGTTAAGAGCACAGGTGCAGTGGCCAAGTGGTAAGTCGTTGGTCTCGTAAACCAAAGATCATGGGTTTAAACTCCATCTGTACCTTTAGTTTATAAACAAAATGATACACATCATTTTCAAAGAATATATCTGTTATAATAAATCCAAAAATAGTCATTTTAGTACTAAAAGCACAGGTGCAGTGGCCTAGTGGTAAGGCGTTGGTCGCGTAAACCAAAGATCGTGGGTTCAATCCCCATCTGTACCTTTAGTTTAAAAACAAAATGATACACATAATTTTCAAAGAATATATCTGTCATAATAAATTTAAAAAAAATCATTTTTACAACTAAGAACACAGGTGCAGTGGCCAAGTGGTAAGGCGGTGGTCTCGTAAACCAAAGATCGTGGGTTCAAACCCCATCTGTACCTTTAGTTTAAAAACCAAATGATACACATCATTTTCAAAGAATATATCTGTTATAAACAATCAAAAATAGTCATTTTAGCATTAAGGTCACAGGTGCAGTGGCCTAGTGGTAAGACGTTGGTCTCGTAAACCAATGATCGTGGGTTCAATCCCCATCTGTACCTTTAGTTTAAAAACCAAATGATACACATCATTTTCAAAGAATATATCTGTCATAATAAATTTAAAAAAAATCATTTTTAGGACTAAGAACACAGGTGCAGTGGCCAAGTGGTAAGGCGTTGGTCTCGTAAACCAAAGAGCATGGGTTCAGTCCCCATCTGTACCTTTAGTTTAAAAACAAAATGATACACACAATTTTCAGAGAATATATCTGTCATAATAAATCCAAATATAGTCATTTTAGTACTAAAAACACAGGTACAGTGGCCAAGTGGTAAGGCATTGGTCTCGTAAACCAAAGATCATGGGTTCAATCCCCATCTGTACCTTTAGTTTAAAAACAAAACGATACACATATTTTTCAAAGAATATATCTGTCATAATAAATTTAAAAAAAATCATTTTTAGAACTAAGAACACAGTTGCAGTGGCCAAGTGGTAAGGCGTTGGTCTCGTAAACCAAAGATCGTGGGTTCAATCCCCATCTGTAACTTTAGTTTAAAAACAAAATTATACACACAATTTTCAAAAAATATATCTGTCATAATAAATCCAAAAATAGTCATTTTAGTACTAAAAACACAGGTACAGTGGCCAAGTGGTTAGGCATTGGTCTCGTAAACCAAAGATCATGGGTTCAATCCCCATCTGTACCTTTAGTTTAAAAACAAAACGATACACATATTTTTCAAAGAATATATCTGTCATAATAAATTTTAAAAAAATCATTTTTAGAACTAAGAACACAGGTGCAGTGGCCAAGTGGTAAGGCGTTGGTCTCGTAAACCAAAGATCGTGGGTTCAAACCGCATCTGTACCTTTAGTTTATAAACAAAATGATACACATCATTTTCAAAGAATATATCTGTTATAATAAATCCAAAAATAGTCATTTTAGTACAAAAAACACAGGTGCAGTGGCCAAGTGGTAAGGCGTTGGTCTCGAAAACCAAAGATCATGGGTTCAAACCCCATCTGTACCTCTAGTTTATAAACAAAATGATACACATCATTTTCAAAGAATATATCTGTCATAATAAATCAAAAAATAGTCATTTTAGTAAGATTATGGGTTCAAACCCCATCTGTACCTTTAGTTTAAAAACAAAATGATACACATCATTTTCAAAGAATATATCTGTTATAATAAATCCAAAAACAGTCATTTTAGTGCTAAAAACACAGGTGCAGTGGCTTAGTGGTAAGGCGTTGGTCTCGTAAACCAAAGATCGTGGGTTCAATCCCCACCTGTACCTTTAGTTTAAAAACAAAATGATACACATAATTTTCAAAGAATATATCTGTTATAAACAATCACAAATAGTAATTTTTGTGTTAAGAGCACAGGTGCAGTGGTTAAGTGGTAAGGCGTTGGTCTCGTAGACCAAAGCGCATGGGTTCAATCCTCATCTGTACCTTTACTTTATAAACAAAATGATACACATCATTTTCAAAGAATATATCTGTTATAATAAATCCAAAAACAGTCATTTTAGCGCTAAAAACAGAGGTGCAGTGGCCTAGTGGTAAGGCGTTGGTCTCGTAAACCAAAGATCACGGGTTCAATCCCCATCTGTACCTTTAGTTTAAAAACAAAAGGATACACATCATTTTCAAAGAATATATCTGTTATAAACATTCAAAAATAGTAATTTTAGTATTAAGAGCACAGGTGCAGTGGCCAAGTGGTAAGTCGTTGGTCTCGTAAACCAAAGAGCATGGGTTCAATCCCCATCTGTACCTTTAGTTTATAAACAAAATGATACACATCATTTTCAAAGAATATATCTGTTATAATAAATCCAAAAATAGTCATTTTAGTACTAAAAGCACAGGTGCAGTGGCCTAGTGGTAAGGCGTTGGTCTCGTAAACCAAAGATCGTGGGTTCAATCCCCATCTGTACCTTTAGTTTATAAACAAAATTATACAGATCATTTTCAAAGAATATATCTGTTATAATAAATCCAAAAACATTCATTTTAGTGCTAAAAACACAGGTGCAGTGGCCTAGTGGTAAGGCGTTGGTCTCGTAAACCAATGATCGTGGGTTCAATCCCCATCTGTACCTTTAGTTTATAAACAAAATGATACACATCATTTTCAAAGAATATATCTGTTATAATAAATCCAAAAACAGTCATTTTAGTGCTAAAAACACAGGTGCAGTGGCCTAGTGGTAAGGCGTTGGTCTCGTAAACCAATGATCGTGGGTTCAATCCCCATCTGTACCTTTAGTTTAAAAACCAAATGATACACATCATTTTCAAAGAATATATCTGTCATAATAAATTTAAAAAAAATCATTTTTAGAACTAAGAACACAGGTGCAGTGGCCAAGTGGTAAGGCGTTGGTCTCGTAAACCAAAGAGCATGGGTTCAATCCCCATCTGTACCTTGAGTTTATAAACAAAATGATACACATCATTTTCAAAGAATATATCTGTTATAATAAATCCAAAAACAGTCATTTTAGTGCTAAAAACACAGGTGCAGTGGCCTAGTGGTAAGGCGTTGGTCTCGTAAACCAAAGATCGTGGGTTCAATCCCCATCTGTACCTTTAGTTTAAAAACAAAATGATACACATAATTTTCAAAGAATATATCTGTTATAAACATTCAAAAATAGTAATTTTAGTGTTAAGAGCACAGGTGCATTGGCCAAGTGGTAAGGCGTTGGTCTCGTAAACCAAAGAGCATGGGTTCAATCCCCATCTGTACCTTTAGTTTATAAACAAAAGGATACACATCATTTTCAAAGAATATATCTGTCATAATAAATCCAATAATTATGGTTTTATCTCAAACAACACAGGTGCAGTGGCCAAGTGGTAAGGCGTTTCTCATGTAAAAGAAAGATCGTTGGTTTAAACCCAACTGTACCTTTAGTTTATAAACAAAATGATACACATCATTTTCAAAGAATATATCTGTTATAATAAATCCAAAAATAGTCATTTTAGTACTAAAAACACAGGTGCAATGGACTAGTGGTAAGGCGTTGGTCTCGTAAACCAAAGATCGTGGGTTCAATCCCCATCTGTACCTTTAGTTTAAAAACAAAATGATACACATAATTTTCAAAGAATATATCTGTTATAAACAATCAAAAATAGTAATTTTAGTGTTAAGAGCACAGGTGCAGTGGCCAAGTGGTAAGTCGTTGGTCTCGTAAACCAAAGATCATGGGTTTAAACTCCATCTGTACCTTTAGTTTATAAACAAAATGATACACATCATTTTCAAAGAATATATCTGTTATAATAAATCCAAAAATAGTCATTTTAGTACTAAAAGCACAGGTGCAGTGGCCTAGTGGTAAGGCGTTGGTCGCGTAAACCAAAGATCGTGGGTTCAATCCCCATCTGTACCTTTAGTTTAAAAACAAAATGATACACATAATTTTCAAAGAATATATCTGTCATAATAAATTTAAAAAAAATCATTTTTACAACTAAGAACACAGGTGCAGTGGCCAAGTGGTAAGGCGGTGGTCTCGTAAACCAAAGATCGTGGGTTCAAACCCCATCTGTACCTTTAGTTTAAAAACCAAATGATACACATCATTTTCAAAGAATATATCTGTTATAAACAATCAAAAATAGTCATTTTAGCATTAAGGTCACAGGTGCAGTGGCCAAGTGGTAAGTCGTTGGTCTCGTAAATCAAAGATCATGGGTTCAATCCCCATCTGTACCTTTAGTTTAAAAACAAAATGATACACGCAATTTTCAAAGAATATATCTGTCATAATAAATCCCAAAACAGTCATTTGAGTACTAAAAACACAGGTACAGTGGCCAAGTGGTAAGGCATTGGTCTCGTAAACCAAAGATCATGGTTTCAATCCCCATCTGTACCTTTAGTTTATAAACAAAATGATACACATCATTTTCAAAGAATATATCTGTCATAATAAATCCCAAAATAGTCATTTTAGTACTAAAAACATAGGTACAGTGGCCAAGTGGTAAGTCGTTGGTCTCGTAAATCAAAGATCATGGGTTCAATCCCCATCTGTACCTTTAGTTTAAAAACAAAATGATACACATATTTTTCAAAGAATATATCTGTCATAATAAATTTAAAAAAAATCATTTTTAGAACTAAGAACACGGGTGCAGTGGCCAAGTGGTAAGGCGTTGGTCTCGTAAACCAAAGATCGTGGGTTCAAACCCCATCTGTACCTTTAGTTTATAAACAAAATGATACACATCATTTTCAAAGAATATATCTGTTATAATAAATCCAAAAATAGTCATTTTAGTACTTAAAACACAGGTGCAGTGGCCTAGTGGTAATGCGTTGGTCTCGTAAACCAAAGATCGTGGGTTCAATCCACAACTGTACCTTAAACTTAAAAACAAAATGATACACATAATTTTCAAAGAATATATCTGTTATAAACAATCAAAAATAGTAATTTTAGTGTCAAGAGCACAGGTGCAGTGGCCAAGTGGTAAGGCGTTGGTCTCGTAAACCAAAGAGCATGGCTTCAATCCCAATCTGTACCTTTAGTTTAAAAACAAAATGATACACATAATTTTCAAAGAATATATCTGTTATAATAAATCCAAAAACAGTCATTTTAGTGCTAAAAACACAGGTGCAGTGGCCAAGTGGTAAGGCGTTGGTCTCCTAAACCAAAGAGCATGGGTTCAATCCACATCTGTACCTTTAGTTTAAAAACAAAATGATACACATCATTTTCAAAGAATATATCTGTTATAATAAATCCAAAAACAGTCATTTTAGTACTAAAAACACAGGTGCAGTGGCCTAGTGGTAAGGCGTTGGTCTCGTAAACCAAAGATCGTGGGTTCAATCCCCATCTGTACCTTTAGTTTAAAAACAAAATGATACACATAATTTTCAAAGAATATATCTGTTATAAACATTCAAAAATAGTAATTTTAGTATTAAGAGCACAGGTGCAGTGGCCAAGTGGTAAGGCTTGGGTCTCGTAAACCAAAGGTCATGGGTTCAATCCCCATCTGTACCTTTAGTTTATAAACAAAATGATACAGATCAATTTCAAAGAATATACCTGTCATAATAAATCCAGTAATACAGGTTATAATGCAAAGAATACATGTGCAAGTGGTACAGCATTGGGCTTGTAAATCAAAGATCATGGGTTCTATCCACCATCTGTACATTTAATTTAATAACAAATGATACACAAAACCTTTTAAAGCATAAAATTGTCATAACTAATCCAATAATAATGCTTTTTTTTTTTACAAATGAGTACACAGGTTCAGTGGCCAAGTGGTAAGTTATTGGTCTTGTAAACCAAAGATCATGGATTCAATCCCCATTTGTATCTTTAGTTTACAAACTACTCATACAAGAAATTTCAAAGTATCTAGATACACATTAATAAATCCAATAATAATATGTTTTACCCATCTAAACACAGGTGCAGCGGCCAAGTGTTAAGGCATTCATCTTATAAACCAAACAGTATGGTTTCAAACCCCATATGGATCTTTAGTTTACAAACTATTCATACACGAAATTTCAAAGAATATAGAGTTCCTAATAAATCCAATAATACTGACTGCGCTCCAATGTCACAGCTTCAGTGGCCAAGTGGTATGGCATACGTCTTGGAAACTGACAATTGTGGGTTCAATCCCCCTGTGTACTTTTTATTTATAAACAAATTATTTACATAATGTTCAAAAAACATAGAGGTTCTAATAATTTCCAAAAATAACCATTTTACGACTCTTGTAAACCAAAGATTTTTCGTTCAAACCCTGTACCTTTATTTCCTAAATGAATGAGGCACATCATTTTCAAATATATCAGTCATATTAAATCTTATAATAATATATTTTTCAACTGACAACACAGGTGCAGTGGCCATGTGGTAAGGTGTTGGTCTTGTAACCAAAGATCATTGGCTATCACAAGGCTATCCTAGCTATAAGACCGGGAACGGGGGACTAATAAAAGTACTCAAAAAAAATAAAAAAATTGGGCAGACTAGATGGACCAAATGGTTCTTATCTGCCGACACATTCTATGTTCAATCCCCATCTGTACCTTTAGTTTATAAACAAAATCATACACATCATTTTCAAAGAATATATCTGTCATAATAAATCCAATAATTATGGTTTTAGCGCAAAAAACACAGGTGCATTGGCCAAGTGGTAAGGCATTGTTCTCGTAAACCAAAGATCATGGGTTCAATCCCCATCTGTACCTTTAGTTTATAAACAAAATGATACACATCAATGTATGTTTGTGTAATAAACTGATGATATACATTATTTTCAAAGAATATATTGTATGTAATAAATCCAATGATATTGGTTTTAGAGCTAAGAATACAGTTGAAGTGGTGACTCGCTTGTTTTGTAAACTAAAGATCATGAACTCACACCCCATCTCTACCTTTTGCTCATAAACGAAACCAACACATAATTTTCAAATATTTTGGACGTAATAAATCCAATAATAATGTGTTTACTGTACAGAATACAGGTGCAGTGGCCAAATTGTAAGGCATTCATTTTGTAAACCAAAGGTTCAAACCCATCTGTTCCTTTAATTTAAAAATGAATGATACACTTAATTCTTAAAGCATAAAATAGTCATAATTAACCCAATAATATTATTTTTTAATTCTAAGAACACGAGTGCAGTGGTCAAGTGGAAAGGCGTTGTTTTTGTAAACCAAAGATCATTGGCCCCAGCTGAACTCTTTTTTTTTTATAAAAGAATGACGCGCATCATGTTAGTGAGTAATGTAAATGTATCAATAATTTGCAAAAGATTTTTCATTCTCTACATTTACAGCCAAAAGAGTGTTCGGGTGGTACAATCCCTTTAAGCTGTTGGTTTTGTAAACTAATTGTCCTGAGTTCAAATCCCCCGTGTACCTGTTGCAGTGATCTGCCCTGTCTTAACTCACACACCAGTTATACATGAAATAAAATTACAAAGATTAATTGCCCCTTTAGTAAGCAGACTTATAGAACATTTTTGTCATTATAAACAATGGCTGTTTTTACACTTCTGCTGTATTTGTGTTTAGCTTTAATTTTCCTTTTTTTCTCATTTAATACACCCACGCATAATATAAACTATTTTTTATCACCAGAAAGAGGTCTTTCATCAGATACCATTATTTTCATCATATAATATAGTTTACTAAAATAAAACATAAAATATGTTGGGAAAAAACTAAAAACACACTTGTTATATCTTTCATATGAAAATGATGTTACACATCTACAAACACCAATTAAAGTATGCAGATTTGATTTTTATAATATTAGTCCTGAATTTAGAAATAACCTACGTTTACATGATTTCTCCTGTTCTAGGACAGTGATGGTGAACGTTTTTGGACCTGAGTGCCCAATTTTTGTTCTGAACCGATTTGCACACCTCAAAGTCCCAACACTGCATACACACACGCTGACTCTCACACACACTTATACTCATACTCACACACTTATAATTAAACAAGTTTATTCTCATACACACATATTCATACACACACACGATGATACACAAACACACACTCATATACACAATCACACCCTCACACACTTATGCTCATACTCGCACACACCCACTTATACTCATACTCATACTCACACACTCACACATTTACACACTTATACTCATTATCACACACACTTATTCTTATACTCATACACTCATACTGACACACACTTATGCTCATACACATACACTCATACTGACACACACTTATACTCACACATACTCATACACACTTATACTTACACACACTTACACTCATACACACACACACTTATACTCATACTCACACACTCTTATACTCATACTCACTGTGAAGAAGTGCCCTTCACCACTTGGTCCTGGAGAGGCCTGCTTGCCAGCCTCCTCCTCTGTGACTATGGCACTGGGGTGTATGGCCCTTTAAGAATGCTATTTGGGCCTATGGACTTGCATTGGACTGTGTATGGCCCTTTAAGAACATATTTGGGGCATGGTGAAAATGACCCAAAAAGCTAACTTTTGAACTACTAGGTGGAATTGTATGATTTTTAGTTATGTTCATATATAAAGTATGCTGATTCTAAAAATGTATGTTTTATGTGAATGTGATGCATATTTTGAAAGTTATTAATATTGTGTAAAACTTGTATATTTTAGCTTGGAGATAATTGAGCTGATACAAAGGTTAACTCAATTATCTCCCAAGCAGAGGGGAGAAATGTACTGTAATTACTAGGATCCAAGTCTTTGTCCTATTCACGGTGCTTTCCCCAAGTTAAGATTGGATCCTATCCTTTAATCCAGGGGTCCTCAAACTTTTTAAACAGGGGGCCAGTTCACTGTCCCTCAGACCGTTGAAGGGCCGGACTATAGTAAAAAAAAAAACTATGAAGAAATTCCTATGCACACAGCATATATCTTATTTTGAACAAAACGAGAACAAATACAATATTTAAAGTAAAGTTAAATCAACAAACTTACCAGTATTTCAATGGGAATAGTGTGCCAGTCAGAGCCCAGGAATATTATGCCAGTCAGATGCCCAGGAATAATATGCCAGTCAGATGCATAGGAATATGATGCCAGTCAGATGCCCGGGAATATGATGCCAGTCAGATGCCCAGGAATATGATGCCAGTCAGATGCCCAGGAATATGATGCCAGTCATATGCCCTGGAATATGATGCCATTCAGATGCCCAGGAATATTATGCCATTCAGATGCCCAGGAATATGATGCCATTCAGATGCCCAGGAATATGATGCCATTCAGATGCCCAGGAATATTATGCCATTCAGATGCCCAGGAATATGATGCCATTCAGATGCCCAGGAATATTATGCCATTCAAATGCCCAGGAATATTATGCCAGTCAGATGCCCAGGAATATGATGCCAGTCAGATGCCCTGGAATATTTTGCCAGTCAGATGGCCAGGAATATTTTGCCAGTCAGATGCCCAGGAATATTGTGCCAGTCAGATGCCCAGGAATATGATGCCAGTCATATGCCCTGGAATATGATGCCATTCAGATGCCCAGGAATATTATGCCAGCCAGATGCCCAGGAATATTATGCCAGTCAGATGCCCAGGAATATTATGCCAGTCAGATGCCCAGGAATATTGTGCCAGTCAGATGCCCAGGAATATTATGCCATTCAGATGCCCAGGAATATTATGCCATTCAAATGCCCAGGAATATTATGCCAGTCAGATGCCCAGGAATATTGTGCCATCCAGATGCCCAGGAATATTATGCCATTCAAATGCCCAGGAATATGATGCCAGTCAGATGCCCTGGAATATTTTGCCAGCCAGATGCCCAGGAATATTTTGCCAGTCAGATGCCCAGGAATATTGTGCCAGTCAGATGCCCAGGAATATGATGCCAGTCAGATGCCCTGGAATATGATGCCATTCAGATGCCCAGGAATATTATGCCAGCCAGATGCCCAGGAATATTATGCCATTCAGATGGCCAGGAATATTATGCCATTCAGATGCCTAGGAATATTATGCCCGTCAGATGCCCAGGAATATTATGCCATTCAGATGCCCAGGAATATGATGCCAGTCAGATGGCCAGGAATATTATGCCATTCAGATGCCCAGGAATATTATGCCAGTCAGATGCCCAGGAATATTATGCCAGTCAGATGCCCAGGAATATTTTGCCATTCAGATGCCCAGGAATATTATGCCAGTCAGATGCCCAGGAATATTGTGCCAGTCAGATGCCCAGGAATATTATGCCATTCAGATGCCCAGGAATATTATGCAATTCAAATGCCCAGGAATATTATGCCAGTCAGATGCCCAGGAATATTGTGCCAGTCAGATGCCCAGGAATATGATGCCAGTCAGATGCCCTGGAATATTTTGCCAGTCAGATGCCCAGGAATATTTTGCCAGTCAGATGCCCAGGAATATTGTGCCAGTCAGATGCCCAGGAATATGATGCCAGTCAGATGCCCTGGAATATTTTGCCAGTCAGATGCCCAGGAATATTTTGCCAGTCAGATGCCCAGGAATATTGTGCCAGTCAGATGCCCAGGAATATGATGCCAGTCAGATGCCCTGGAATATTAAGCCAGTCAGATGCCCTGGAATATGATGCCATTCAGATGCCCAGGAATATTATGCCAGCCAGATGCCCAGGAATATTATGCCATTCAGATGCCCAGGAATATTATGCCAGTCAGATGGCCAGGAATATTATGCCAGTCAGATGCCCAGGAATATTATGCCATTCAGATGCCCAGGAATATTATGCCATTCAAATGCCCCGGAATATTATGCCAGTCAGATGCCCAGGAATATTGTGCCAGTCAGATGCCCAGGAATATGATGCCAGTCAGATGCCCAGGAATATGATGCCAGTCAGATGCCCTGGAATATTTTGCCAGTCAGATGCCCAGGAATATTTTGCCAGTCAGATGCCCAGGAATATTGTGCCAGTCAGATGCCCAGGAATATGATGCCAGTCAGATGCCCGGGAATATGATGGCAGTCAGATGCACTGGAATATGATGTCATTCAGATGCCCAGGAATATTATGCCAGCCAGATGCCCAGGAATATTATGCCATTCAGATGCCCAGGAATATTATGCCAGTCAGATGGCCAGGAATATTATGCCATTCAGATGCCTAGGAATATTATGCCAGTCAGATGCCCAGGAATATTATGCCATTCAGATGCCCAGGAATATGATGCCAGTCAGATGGCCAGGAATATTATGCCAGTCAGATGCCCAGGAATATTATGCCATTCAGATGCCCAGGAATATTATGCCAGTCAGATGCTCAGGAATATTGTGCCAGTCAGATGCCCAGGAATATTTTGCCATTCAGATGCCCTGAAATATGATGCCAGTCAGATGCCCAGGAATATTATGCCAGTCAGAGCCCAGGAATAGTGCTCGTTATCCCTCCCTCCTCCCCCGCTTCCCCATCACTTACCTCCAGCGGTGTCCCCGGACGTCTCGCGCGGTGTCCTCCTGTGGAGGAGGGAAACAGTCACCGGGTCGCTGTGATTTTTTTTTTTTTCTTTCTTCCAGCAGCCGCATCCTTTGCGGCTGCCAGAAAGAAAAAAAAAGTAAACAGTGCGAAGGGGGGTGTGCCGGCAGCACCCCCGCGGGCCACATAAATGTCCTCGGCGGGCTGCATGTGGCCCGCGGGCCGTAGTTTGAGGACCCCTGCTTTAATCCCTGTCATTATGTCACCTTTCCCATTGTCTTTATGTAAGTCATTTAGTTTCCTGTATGTATCTGAACTGGGCCCCTTTGTATCCTGAAAGGTGTGAGGCAGGATTTCCCTTTGTATGTCCTTAGGTTAAACTTTAATCCTGTTATAGTTCCTTTGTCTAATCTTGTTTGTCAAGATGTTCAACTGTATATATTCTCTGTTTCTGAATCAATAAACAGTTCTGGTCAGTTCTACTTCACTCTTCAAACGTAGCCTTGTCTCGTTCTTGAAAGGGAACCTGCCCAGCATCATCATTTAGCTCTTTTAAGAGCTTGTTCTTCCCCACACAGTCCTGGAGGACAGAAGCTGATCAAGGGTGGACAGAAAATGGCGAGACTCCAGTTAAGCTACAGCGGTTGTGGAGTCTGTGGTGGTTGTGGTGTCCGGTGCGATGCTTGTGGTCCTCGGCGCAAGCTAGGAAGTGTCCATCAACGGAAGGTACGCGGTCGGAGTACGGGGAGATCCATTACATTCACATACACATACTTATACTCATACTCACACACTTATACTGACACACACTTATACTCATACACACACTCATACTAAAATACACATATACTCACGCACACTCATACTCATACCCACTCATCCTCAGGCACAAACTGATACTGACACACACTCATACATAAACACACACATTAATATTCTCACACACACATACTCACACACACTCATACAAACACACACTTATTCTCACAAACACTCAAACTCATACACTCTCATACTGACACACAGTTATACTCATACTCACGAACACACTTATACTCATACTCACACACTTATACTCATCCTCACACACTTATACTCATCCTCACTTACATACACTTATACTTATACACAAGCACTCATACTGAAATACTCACACACACTCATACTCATACCCACTCATACTGACACACACTCATACTCCTACTCACACATACTTATATTCACACACACTCATACTCACACACACTTATACTCACACACATGCATACATACACACACACACACACACTCATAGACACACACAAAGCAAGGTTCACCTCTCACGTCTTGTCTGTTCCATCCAAGAGGAGCAGGCATCAGTGTGTAAACGACGGGCACCACTGGTTATCTGCTTCTTTTCCTGATAATCTGGCACATGCGTTCTATGTGAAGAAGCATTCAAGAGGAAATCAAACAGTTAATTGCTTTCCGACTTGAACACTTCTACAGATAGAGCACATGGGCCCGATCATCAGGAGAAGAAGCAGATGACCAGTGGTTCCCGTCTTTTACACACTGATGCCTTTTCCTCTTGGATGGAGCAGACAATCGGTGAGAGGTGAACCTTTCTGTCGGCCACAACCGAGGGCTCGGTTTGCAAGTTGTGGCATGAGTGCCATAGGTTCGCCACAACTGTTATAGGTTAATAACTCAAAGTAATGTATTGCTTTTTCCTAACAATTTTGACCTTCAGTGATCTTTTAACCAAAACTCTAGCACTAACCCTAACCATTATGTAACTATAACCCTACTGTAATCTTAACCCTATTTGTAACCATAACCCTAAGCTTAACCCTAACCCTAAATATTACCATAAAAAGTGGATTTTGTTCAGCTAAAATGTTGCTGACTGCCTCTAGAGGCAGGCTAGCAGCACCCCCAGAGTGACAGAAGTGATCTAGAGGCAGGCTAGCAGCACTCCCAGAGTGACATAAGTGATCTACAGGCAGTCTAGCAGCACTCCTAGAGTGACAGAAGTGTTCGAGAGGCAGTCTAGAAACACTATTAGAGTGACAGAAGTGATCTAGACGCAGTCTAGCAACACTACCAGAGTGACAGAAGTGATCTAGACGCACTCTAGCAACACTACCAGAGTGACAAAAGCCTCTGATCACTACTGAAGTTCTTTCCCACTACTCTTGATCATTACTTCTGCTCCATGGAGTGATCACATTGAAACCTGGGGGCAAATTAGGGTGTTGCTAGAGGCCTGGATATCAAGACATTGCAGCAACACCTTCTGAGCATAGGATGTGACTGTTGATCGCTTGCTATATACATTGTCACAAACCTCTTTTTTTTGCATGATGTAACTGGAACGTCACTTGCCACAAAGTTATTTTTCTTTAAAGAACCCAAAGTTATTTTAAAAAATAGTAGTATCCGTTAAAATCACCTACAAAGCATACTCAGGCTGTGGAGAGATCACAATTTAGTCAACATGATCTACATAGTTAAGATCTAGTTTTTGAAATATTTGTGTACTCTAGATGCTTTCTTTATAATGTCTTTTTTTTTTTCCAATTAAAAACAAATGTATGGTATAAATTGCAAAGTAAAAAGGCAAGCCAATGTAAATTAAATAATGTCTGAAAAGAGCATAATTAACCTTAGTGGGGGAAAAAAAGCAATTAAATACTGGAAGTTGGTTAAACTTGATTAAACTTGACAGTTGGAAAAATTCAAAATATTTATATTGCAATTATTATTTACCTTTCTGTTTTATTTCGCAAAAAGCAAAGGAATCTCATAAAAATGTCACAGATGTATTATGCTACCGAGAGTGTTTTAATAAACATTAATAGTTTAATAAATAAAACCTAAAGTAAATGCGTTGTCACATATTGAAAATAATTCAAGCAAATGCGGAAGAAGTTTAATTATTTAAAAGTATCCATGCAATGAAATAAAAAAAAACTGAATTATTCCAAGCAAGTAAAAACACTATTTTATATAAAGACAGGAATGTATATTTCTTTTCTCATATTGTGTAAAAGTTGCCTTCTGTGTGTGGAATTTGCCACTTGAAAGAAAAAATGTAATATTTAATTTAAAATGTACCAATTCTGGGGGTAGATAATTTGTAGGTTTTTTTTCGTATACTGTGCAGGTTAGTGAACCATGCCTTTCAGATTGTTGCCACTACATATATGAACAGGAATATCATTTGAAGTCAATAATATAATCAAAATCTCTTCATACCTCACATGGTAATAGTGATAAATATTGATGTCATCATCCTATGTATAACTATCACTCGGGAATTAGCATAACATGCCCTGCTCACAGCCACACCATTAGACACCCTCTCTGGCAATGCGAAATGTTGGGAAATATAGTAAAATTAATTGCCACTAAGGAGCAAAGCAAGCATATTTCTGCTCACTTACAATAATACAGAGAGAAGGGCAAGAATGTTTTTGCCTGTGGGTAAAAACTATGCATTGTCCCACAGTGCATCTTTACTAGCCGACCAACTCACAAAGTTAGCTATACATTGTACAGGAACAAACCTGGTTAGCTCTCCCACCAAGTGATCTTATCAGGTTTGTTCCTGCCCAATGTATAGCTGAATTGGTGAGATTAAATGATAATCTCACCTCAACTCACCTGCGATTCACTTCAACTCACCTGCTATTCACTTCAACACACCTGCTACTCACCTCAACTCACCTGCTCTTCACTTGAACTCACCTGCTATTCACCTCAACTCACCTGCTATTCACTTGAACTCACCTGCTATTCACTTGAACTCACCTGCTATTCACTTGAACTCACCTGCTATTAACTTCAACTCACCTGCTACTTACCTCAACTCACCTGCTATTCACTTGAACTCACCTGCTATTCACCTCAACTCACCTGCTATTCACTTCAACTCACCTGCTATTCACTTCAGCTCACCTGCTACTCACCTCAACTTTTAATAGCCCCAAGAGACATACATAGTTAAAAAGAGTTTACTGTGTTAGCTGAGGAAAAACAGGAAACACATAGAGTTGAGTTGATTACATTTGTTGGTGGGGTGTGATTGCAAGCTTTCAGGACCGAGTTTCTCAGTGCTTTCTTCAGGCATTAAAGACATGCATAGTTTTAATCACAAGTACAGACAGGAGGCAAGGCAAAGCAGACTCAAATTTGACAGGGACCCAACAGAAGAGGGACTATCCTCTCACATTAGTGACAGTTGAAATGATACATAACATAGAGAATTAAACCCAATTAATGTAAAAAAAATGTAATCACATTTTTTTTTTTAGACTTAAGATCATTTGATAATTATTCATAAGTAATAATATGTTTTTATTTTCATAGAAATTGTGCACAATTTATAGAAAAGGTAGAAGGGTAAAAAGGAGAGGCAAGAGGATATAATTTTATATATATATATATATATATATATATATATATATATATATAAATATATACATATATATATATATATATATATATAGATATATATATATATATATATATATATATATATAGATATATATATGACTGTATGATTTCTAGAGCGGAGAAGTTAAAACACTCTCTAGAAATAAAAGTTGAAGGAATCAGGTGGGCATAGAGAAGAAAGGAATATTCCTCTTTTGGGATTTTATCTAATTAAAGTGAGCAAGCAGCTGTGCCTGTATGGAATAATAATTATGCTGGCATGTCACTTTTTTCTGCTTAGCTGAAATTTATATAGTTTGCGAACGATGGTTGTAAGAAAATTAGATCTCATTTAGAATTTGTTAAAAGGACGGAGTGGCTTCATTATTAGTTTTGCTTCCGGATTTTCCTCCGGCATCATGTTCTTTGTTATTGGTAATGGATTTTGCTGAGATGCAATTGGACATGTTTACTTTTTTCCCCTTTCATTAGTTATGTAAAGGGTATATTTCCTATGTTCCTTTTTTTCTTATATAAAAGAGGGTTTTAATCCATAAAATTCCAATATATAATTTTAAAGGATGCCACTAATACTTTTTTTTGTCCTTGTATAATGTGTCAGAACAAGCACCTTAATTGTGAATGTTCTATTCCAGCGCTGACATCTTGTGTAACTCCTCTGAGTCTCTGGCTCCCCCTTCTTCTCACAGTTTGCCTGCTCTCTGCTGTGAGACTGTCTTTCTTCATAACAGTTCATATTAGCATTGACATATGCATTGGCATTCAGATTTTCTTTCACTGTCATCCTTACTCACTGTTCACATTTTCATTCGCATTGCCATTTGCAAATATTTCCCTCCCTACCAGAGTATATGGTTAACCCACAGGCCAACCATAGCAGCCTCACTAAGTGGTTTCTCCCATGTATTTATTTAGGTTATAAAATCTCTTCTGCAAGGTACCTTTACAGAAGTGCCTTTAAAAAATGGTATAAACCAGGGAGACATGCCCTTTTAGATATACATTTGTGGGTTAAGTCCCTCTAAATAGCAAAAACCAATCTCTTCTTTCAGTGTCCTACACTCCGAAACTCTCTCCACTGTCAAGAGAGGCCCCCTGTTTAGAGAGTTTAAAAAAAATAAAAGACTTAAAACACATCTTTTCTTCCAAACTTTTAGCTAATTCACACTTAATTTCCAATTATATAACTATATATTTATTTTTACAAACATACACCTGTAAAGCGCTTTGTGAATCCGTCAGATCTTTGTTGCACAGTTTGCTGGATTTCCTAATTATCCTTTATATGTTTGTGTGCATTATTCATTTGTACCCATTATTTATTTATATTTATGACCAGGGAAAATTAATTTGGAAAGCTAAAGATTCAGGAGGAAATTATCTTTTTACCATAATGCATAAATCTACTAGATAATGTTATAATTGTAATTTATTGAAAGTATATTTTATGCATTAGTATAAGGTGATACACTGCTGAGTAATGTCTTTACTTTATGGCTTAGTCCCACCAATCTTAAAAACAAAAAAGAAACAAACATGAACAAGTGGATAAAAAAAGCCAAATCATTACACACTGCATTCAAGCTAAAATATAAAAAACATCATGCTGTGAGCAAACGTATTCCTCATATGTTTTATTTGCCTTTCATAACTGCGGCTTATAGTTTTAGGAACTTATTGTAGGTCTTAAAAATCAAATTTAAAATGTTTACCATTTAGGTATAATATGTGTGGATTGCAAGCTGTGCTGTATTGATCTAATTTATGATGACTTTAGTAACCTGTCCAGAACTTGGCTTTTATGTGAATATGTTAGCAAATCATTCAGTGTATCGGAGGACCCTGCAATAGGATGACATATCTAATTAGTAGGTCACCTAAAATGGCTTATGATCAACTCCCAAAACAAACTTCACTATGACTGCCTGGTATGAAACTACTTACCTGAGCAGTAAGTGGATTCCAGACCTTTACTGACATCTCTGAGGCAGGTCCTGAGTGCATATCTGGGTGCTGGGGCAGGTCCTGTGAGTACAATGTGGGTGCTGGTGCAGGTCCTATGAGTGCAATGTGGGTGATGGCACAGGTCCTGTGAGTGGAATGTGGCTGCTGGCGCAGGTCCTGTGAGTGCAGTGTATGTGCTGGGGCATGTTCCAAGGGTTTGCACCCGGGAGTGTAGCACTGGGGTGATGGCATTAGGTGGTACACTTACTAGGCAAACCCCTGAGGGCTAGGCAGAGCAAGGTCAAATGTATGGGTCAATTCAGGCAGAGAAGGTTCTGGGTTGGTTATGGGTAAGCCAAGGTCAGGAGTGGAGAGGTAAGCATAGTCCAAATACAAGCCAAAGGTTCAGGAGACGGGAGATCAATTTGTAGGAATGGAATAGGGTCTGTAGGTTGAGCAAAGATAAACTGTAGAGCGACTAACTACACTACATGCTTGAAAAACAAGCAAGCACTGAATGAACATTGCTTGATGTTTAAATAGGGCAAAAGGACCCGAGCTCCACCCACCAACAATCAGGTAGCCATCCTCTTCTGGCTTTAGCCATATACAGGAGACAGGAGTGGGTCCTGCTTCCAACCCCCTACTACCACTTTTCCCACAATGGGTGCAAACGGGCTCACGCCATCAGACTGACACTTGTGATGTGCTCGGCGGGCCATATTAAATGCCAGGGATGTGGCATACTCTGTACCCTCCCCCCCCCCCGAGGTACTCCTGAGGTTGGGAGTCGGCCGGACTAGGTAGGTGTATGGGACAGGGCTGGGGCCTGACACTGGTCCTGTGAGTGCAATATGGGTGCTGGAGCAGTTCATGTGAGAGCAATGTGGGTGCTGGTGCTGGTGCTGGTCCTGTGAGTGCAATGTGGGTGCTGGCACAGGTTCTGTGAATGCAGTGTGGGTGCTGGCATAGGTCCTGTGAGTGTAATGTGGTAGCTTGTGCAGGCCCTGTGAGTACAATGTGGGTGCTGGCACAGGTCCTGTGAGTGCAGTTTGGGTGCTGATGCAAGTCAGGTGCTGTGGGTGCAATGTCAAGGGATGTGGGTAAAATATAAAAGGAGGGTAGGAAAAATGGAGTAAATGGGAGCAGAGGAAGGAAATAAAAATAAGGAATGTTTTTTAATAAAAAAATGTTTTATTATCTGATAATTTTAACTTTCCACTGCCTGTGACTTGTAGGAGGGTGAGAGATGCTCCTCATTCTGTCAGTATTTCTGTCTATCAATCTCTATACCTTTTCTGTCAGTATGTCTGTCTATCAATCTCTGTACCTTATCTGTCAGTATATTTGTCTATCAATC
The DNA here is from genome assembly GCA_036172795.1 of Pelodytes ibericus. Classification (NCBI taxonomy): domain Eukaryota; kingdom Metazoa; phylum Chordata; class Amphibia; order Anura; family Pelodytidae; genus Pelodytes; species Pelodytes ibericus. The sequence continues at coordinate 212,992,309 of CM069860.1, read as the reverse complement.
TCTGTACCTTATCTGTCAGTATATCTGTCTATCAGTCTCTGTATATTATCTGTCAGTACATATGTCTATCAATCTCTGCACCTTATCTGCCAGTATATCTGTCTATCAGTCTCTGTGCCTTATCTGTCAGTATATCTGTCTATCAGTCTCTATACCTTATTTGTCAGTATATCTGTCTATCAATCTCTGTACCTTATCTGTCAGTATATCTGTCTATCAGTCTCTGTACCTTATCTGTCAGTATATCTGTCTATCAATCTCTGTACCTTATCTGTCAGTATATCTGTCTATCAGTCTCTGTACCTTATCTGTCAGTATATCTGTCTATCAGTCTCTGTACCTTATCTGTCAGTATATCTGTCAATCAATCTCTGCACCTTATCTGTCAGTATATCTGTCTATCAATCTCTGTACCTTATCTGTCAGTATATCTGTCTATCAGTCTCTGTACCTTATCTGTCAGTATATCTGTCTATCAGTCTCTGCACCTTATCTGTCAGTATAATTGTCTATCAATCTCTGTACGTTATCTGTCAGTATATCTGTCTATCAATCTCTGTACCTTATCTGTCAGTATATCTGTCTATCAATCTCTGTACCTTATCTGTCAGTATATCTGTCTATCAATCTCTGCACCTTATCTGTCAGTATATCTGTCTATCAGTCTCTGTATCTTATCTGTCAGTATATCTGTCTATCAATCTCTGTACCTTATCTGTCAGTATATATGTCTATCAGTCTCTGTACCTTATCTGTCAGTATATCTCTCTATCAATCTCTGTACCTTATCTGTCAGTATATCTGTCTATCAGTCTCTGTATCTTATCTGTCAGTATATCTGTCTATCAATCTCTGTACCTTATCTGTCAGTATATCTGTCTATCAATCTCTGTACCTTATCTGTCAGTATATCTGTCTATCAATCTCTATACCTTATCTGTCAGTATATCTGTCTATCAATCTCTGCACCTTATCTGTCAGTATATCTGTCTATCAGTCTCTGTATCTTATCTGTCAGTATATCTGTCTATCAATCTCTGTACCTTATCTGTCAGTATATCTGTCTATCAGTCTCTGTACCTTATCTGTCAGTATATCTGTCTATCAATCTCTGTACCTTATCTGTCAGTATATCTGTCTATCAGTCTCTGTACCTTATCTGTCAGTATATCTGTCTATCAATCTCTGTACCTTATCTGTCAGTATATCTGTCTATCAGTATCTGTATCTTATCTGTCAGTATATCTGTCTATCACTCTCTGCACCTTATCTGTCAGTATATCTGTCTATCAATCTCTGTACCTTATCTGTCAGTATATCTGTCTATCAATCTCTGCACCTTATCTGTCAGTATATCTGTCTATCAATCTCTGTACCTTATCTGTCAGTATATCTGTCTATCAATCTCTGTACCTTATCTGTCAGTATATCTGTCTATCAATCTCTGCACCTTATCTGTCAGTATATCTGTCTATCAATCTCTGTACCTTATCTGTCAGTATATCTGTCTATCAATCTCTGTACCTTATCTGTCAGTATATCTGTCTATCAATCTCTGTACCTTATCTGTCAGTATATCTGTCTACCAATCTCTGTACTTTATCTGTCAGTATATCTGTCTATCAATCTCTGTACCTTATCTGTCAGTATATCTGTCTACCAATCTCTGTACCTTATCTGTCAGTATATCTGTCTATCAGTCTCTGTACCTTATCTGTCAGTATATCTGTCTACCAATCTCTGTACTTTATCTGTCAGTATATCTGTCTATCAATCTCTGTACTTTATCTGTCAGTATATCTGTCTACCAATCTCTGTACTTTATCTGTCAGTATATCTGTCTATCAATCTCTGTACCTTATCTGTCAGTATATCTGTCTATCAATCTCTGTATCTTATCTGTCAGTATATCTGTCTATCAATCTCTGTATCTTATCTGTCAGTATATCTGTCTATCAGTCTCTATATCTTATCTGTCAGTATATCTGTCTACCAATCTCTGTACTTTATCTGTCAGTATATCTGTCTACCAATCTCTGTACCTTATCTGTCAGTATATCTATCAGTCTCTGTACGTTATCTGTCAGTATATCTGTCTATCAATCTCTGTACCTTATCTGTCAGTATATCTGTCTATCAATCTCTGTACCTTATCTGTCAGTATATCTGTCTATCAATCTCTGTACCTTATCTGTCAGTATATCTGTCTATCAATATCTGCACCTTATCTGTCAGTATATCTGTCTATCAATCTATGTACCTTATCTGTCAGTATATCTGTCTATCAATCTCTGTACCTTATCTGTCAGTATATCTGTCTATCAGTATATCTGTCTATCAATATCTGTACCTTATCTGTCAGTATATCTGTCTATCAATCTCTGTACCTTATCTGTCAGTATATCTGTCTATCAGTCTCTGTACCTTATCTGTCAGTATATCTGTCTATCAGTCTCTGTACCTTATCTGTCAGTATATCTGTCTATCAGTCTCTGTACCTTATCTGTCACTATATCTGTCTATCAATCTATGTATCTTATCTGTCAGTATATCTGTCTGTCAATCTCTGCACCTTATCTGTCAGTATATCTGTCTATCAGTCTCTGTACCTTATCTGTCGTTATATCTGTCTATCAATCTCTGTACCTTATCTGTCAGTATATCTGTCTATCAATCTCTGTACCTTATCTGTCAGTATATCTGTCTATCAATCTCTGTATCTTATCTGTCAGTATATCTGTCAATCAATCTCTGTCCCTTATCTGTCAGTATATCTGTCTATCAATCTCTGTACCTTATCTGTCAGTATATCTGTCTATCAGTCTCTGTACCTTATCTGTCAGTATATCTGTCTATCAGTCTCTGTACCTTATCTGTCAGTATATCTGTCTATCAGTCTCTGCGCCTTATCTGTCAGTATATCTGTCTATCAGTCTCTGTACCTTATCTGTCAGTATATCTGTCTATCAGTCTCTGTACCTTATCTGTCAGTTTATCTGTCTATCAGTCTCTGTACCTTATCTGTCAGTATATCTGTCTATCACTCACTGTACCTTATCTGTCAGTATATCTGTCTATCAATCTCTGTATCTTATCTGTCAGTATATCTGTCTATCAATCTCTGTACCTTATCTGTCAGTATATCTGTCTATCAATCTCTGTACCATATCTGTCAGTATATCTGTCTATCAGTCTCTGTACCTTATCTGTCAGTATATCTGTCTATCAGTCTCTGTACCTTATCTGTCAGTATATCTGTCTATCAATCTCTGTACCTAATCTGTCAGTATATCTGTCTATCACTCACTGTACCTTATCTGTCAGTATATCTGTCTATCAATCTCTGTACCTTATCTGTCAGTATATCTGTCTATCAATCTCTGTACCTTATCTGTCAGTATATCTGTCTATCAGTCTCTGTACCTTATCTGTCAGTATATCTGTCTACTAATCTCTGTACCTTATCTGTCAGTATATCTGTCTATCAATCTCTGTACCATATCTGTCAGTATATCTGTCTATCAGTCTCTGTACCTTATCTGTCAGTATATCTGTCTATCAGTCTATGCACCTTATCTGTCAGTATATCTGTCTACCAATCTCTGTACTTTATCTGTCAGTATATCTGTCTATCAGTCTCTGTACCTTATCTGTCAGTATATCTGTCTATCAATCTCTGTACCTTATCTGTCAGTATATCTGTCTATCAATCTCTGTACCTTATCTGTCAGTATATCTGTCTATCAGTCTCTGTACCTTATCTGTCAGTATATCTGTCTATCAGTTTCTGTATCTTATCTGTCAGTATATCTGTCTATCAGTCTCTGTACCTTATCTGTCAGTGTGTCTGTCTATCAATCTCTGTACCTTATCTGTCAGTATATCTGTCTATCAGTCTCTGTACCTTATCTGTCAGTATATCTGTCTATCAATCTCTGTACCTTATCTGTCAGTATATCTGTCTATCAATCTCTGCACCTTATCTGTCAGTATATCTGTCTATCAGTCTCTGTACGTTATCTGTCAGTATATCTGTCTATCAATCTCTGTACCTTATCTGTCAGTATATCTGTCTATCAATCTCTGTACCTTATCTGTCAGTATATCTGTCTATCAATCTCTGTACCTTATCTGTCAGTATATCTGTCTATCAATCTCTGTACCTTATCTGTCAGTATATCTGTCTATCAATCTCTGTACCTTATCCGTCAGTTTATCTGTCTATCAATCTCTGTACCTTATCTGTCAGTATATCTGTCTATCAGTCTCTGTATCTTATCTGTCAGTATATCTGTCTATCAATCTCTGTACCTTATCTGTCAGTATATCTGTCTATCAATCTCTGTACCTTATCTGTCAGTATATCTGTCTATCAGTCTCTGTATCTTATCTGTCAGTATATCAGTCTATCAATCTCTGTACCTTATCTGTCAGTATATCTGTCTATCAATCTCTGTACCTTATCTGTCAGTATATCTGTCTATCAGTCTCTGTACCTTATCTGTCAGTATATCTGTCTATCAGTCTCTGTACCTTATCTGTCAGTATATCTGTCTATCAGTCTCTGTACCTTATCTGTCAGTATATCTGTCTATCAGTCTCTGTACCTTATCTGTCAGTATATCTGTCTATCAGTCTCTGCACCTTATCTGTCAGTATATCTGTCTATCAGTCTCTGTACCTTATCTGTCAGTATATCTGTCTATCAATCTCTGTACCTTATCTGTCAGTATATCTGTCTATCAATCTCTGCACCTTATCTGTCAGTATATCTGTCTATTAGTCTCTGTATCTTACCTGTCAGTATATCTGTCTATCAATCTCTGTACCTTATCTGTCAGTATATATCTCTATCATTCTCTGTACCTTATCTGTCAGTATATCTCTCTATCAATCTCTGTACCTTATCTGTCAGTATATCTGTCTATCAGTCTCTGTGTCTTATCTGTCAGTATATCTGTCTATCAGTCTCTGTACCTTATCTGTCAGTATATCTGTCTATCAGTCTCTGTACCTTATCTGTCAGTATATCTGTCTATCAATCTCTGTACCTTATCTGTCAGTATATCTGTCTGTCAGTCTCTGTACCTTATCTGTCAGTATATCTGTCTATCAATCTCTGTACGTTATCTGTCAGTATATCTGTCTATCAATCTCTGTACCTTATCTGTCAGTATATCTGTCTATCAATCTCTGTACCTTACCTGTCAGTATATCTGTCTGTCAGTCTCTGTACCTTATCTGTCAGTATAGCTGTCTATCAATCTCTGTACGTTATCTGTCAGTATATCTGTCTATCAATCTCTGTACCTTATCTGTCAGTATATCTGTCTGTCAGTCTCTGTACCTTATCTGTCAGTATATCTGTCTATCAATCTCTGTACGTTATCTGTCAGTATATCTGTCTATCAATCTCTGTACGTTATCTGTCAGTATATCTCGTGCCTGTGAATCTGTGTCTGTCTCTGATGATAATGGATAGGCTGACAAAACTGCACAAAAAGTTTTTTCCACTTCTTTGTTTTATTTGTCATCTACTATATATCACTAGTTATGTAGGAGAAAACAAAGCAGTAGGGGATCTGCTTCATGGATCCGGTATAAAGGAGGCAGACATGCTCCTTTATTGGTGTGTTGTCCAAAAGGCAGCATCTCCAACTATGTATGTGCTAGGTTTCTACTACGTATGTGTTACTACATTCTTAATAAAACAAGTTTGAAAGACAGGTTACAAAGTAAGTCATCTAACCAGTGTCAATGTAATAAATTGTTGGCATTATTTAATATTTAAACAAGAAGTCCTACATGGTGGCTATTAATTGAGCTATGTAATGGACAATTTACTGATGTTCTATGGACCTTCCCTTGATAATGCCACTGACACTAGTGTCCATCTATGACAACTTTACCAATCCCTGTCTCAGGACCAATAAATGGCTAAGTCTAGTCTGAATGGAAACTTGCTGAATTCCCCATGAAAATTATTCTCTTATCTGACATTACTAGAAGAACAGTTGTATTAGGTCAACTCAAAGAGCATTCAAAGGCCGTTGGCGTTGAGTCCCTATGAAATCCAAATTTTAACATAAACTTTGTAATTGCCATCTAACTGCCACACTGGCAGGAACCTCTTGTCAGCTTCCGGCTACTTGGGGTTTTAGTAAATTGGAAAAAAATTACAAAACCTGATTAGCAAGCATTTCCAAATAGGCAATCAAAATCACACGGGAAAGAAAACTTAATAAACAAAAGTTAAATCTTCTCATTTTTTTTAATTCAATTTTCTGTTTTCTGGCATACAGTTGCTTTGTTGTTTGGAACTAACATGATGTGACTCCAGGGAGCCTGGAGATAGTGTGGGTATAAAAAAACTTCCATCTGTGTCAATTCCGTAATGTAAAAATAAAATAAAAGTATCATCTATCTTTTGTTGATTTGTGTACATTAATTTGGTTGTGAAGCTTTAATAAAATTTTGTAAATATAAACAAATTTTGGAACATATTTCACGGTATGGAACTTTCTATTAACATCTTCCGCTGAAATGTTATGGAGAAGCTATTGAAGGAACAACTGAGAGCACCTCTCTAATGCCATGTCGGAAAAGTAGCATGACTATATAATCATTTTAGTGTGCAATACATCAGGCCAATAAAGTGAAAATTATTCGTGATCAATTGCACTCTTTCTATCAAATGACATGCCAGATATTTAGCAGAGTAATGAGGCTTGGTTGGGGCCAATAATTAGTAAGCTATAGGCTGCTCTGCATGAAGAACTAAAATATTAGCCATGTCAATACATGACTCAGGAAACCCATGTGGTTCGGGGGGAATGTTGGCAATATAAACAAAAATTAGTAAATATTCACAGAGATGTTTTTAATGCACAATCATTTAAAAAAAACAAAAACATTACTGATAAAAAGTTTAAAGTTATTAGCTTGTTTTTAACCCTTTCAGGATGATGCTTTTATTTTTGTTTTGATATCCATTTGGGACAAGGGACGTTTTTCAACCTTAGTTATGGTACGTTTAAACAAAAGTGCACCCTTACTGATTTTGACACCACTCTTTTTTTAGACTTAACCCTTTGTTTAGTGAAAAAAAATGTAATAAAGCATGCAAAAAATGTTAAAGAATTAGTATATAGTGATTTTATTTTTTTTTTTGTACTTTTTTTCCATAGAGTATAAGGTTGACTCAGTATACATTGATAGTTAGCTGAATTTCACGAATCACCGTAATGTGGCTACTCGGTGTCCATGAATCCCGGTCTGAACAGGCAGCTTGGGCCATTTGGAAACTGGAGCATCAGAAGCATTCGGAAAGAAACAATTTCACTATGAAAAACATACAATTTTGGCTAACAAATTGGCACCAATCATCCCTGAACATGCTCCAAATTCAGGACAAATTTTATTTGGAGAATTGAATAGAAAAAGACTTAAAGTAAACCAATTTTAAACACCAAAATATTTGTATACAATTTAATATATTACATATTATAATAGTACATTTAATACGTTAATATAAGCATTTTTTTATTTTAATAAACACAATGTATATTTTATGTTCATTTACTTTATGTTTATGCATTTAATTAATACATCCTGTTATTTTCCTTTATTTTTATTTTTAATGATTTTTATTTTATTACACTTAGGGCCACTTTGGGAGGAAATTGGCTATATTCATAATATCTGACGTCCTCCCCAAATGGCCCCCGAAATAAGCCAAAGTTCTCCACATAGAAGTCATTGGGAAGGAAAAAGGATACCACTTTGTTGCTGTGAATTATGGCTGATTTTGGTGTCGGGAGATATCGGCATAGAATTGTGGATAAATTGCAAATGATGTGATCCAAATATTTCTGCAATTTTTAGGCACCATTGTATCCATCTTCTAACTGTCTGACACAAAATCAACAAATTTTCTTTTGTTTTTACTGTATATTGGGGCTGATGTGTACTGTAGTCATTGCAGCCGCCCAGTGATGGGAGTGAGCGCAGGACTCTTCTTTATGTATTTGTATCCAATTTTTGTATTACTCAGCCTTGTTACAATGCAGCCGCCCATCCCATGTGTTCCCTATTAAGGGTTAATAATGTATAGGGGTGTAAATAAACAACACCCTTTTCTGTCTCATTAGAGATTTTTGCCAGAGGCTCAAAGAAGCAAGGTGAATGGTTAGAGTTAGGACCCACCTAGGGGGGTCTGCCTTGACGTTGGCAGGTGGGCTCATCCTCTCATGGCCATTGGAGGTAACTAAAAACCTCCATTTGTTTTAAATGCATAGGGATAAAGGAGAGAGCGCAGGTAACTTGTTTTTCTTTTGTTTTTACTATATATTGGGGCTGATGTGTACTGTAGTCATTGCAGCCGCCCAGTGATGGGAGTGAGCGCAGGACTCTTCTTTATGTATTTGTATCCAATTTTTGTATTACTCAGCCTTGTTACAATGCAGCCGCCCATCCCATGTGTTCCCTATTAAGGGTTAATAATGTATAGGGGTGTAAATAAACAACACCCTTTTCTGTCTCATTAGAGATTTTTGCCAGAGGCTCAAAGAAGCAAGGTGAATGGTTAGAGTTAGGACCCACCTAGGGGGGTCTGCCTTGACGTTGGCAGGTGGGCTCATCCTCTCATGGCCATTGGAGGTAACTAAAAACCTCCATTTGTTTTAAATGCATAGGGATAAAGGAGAGAGCGCAGGTAACTTGTTTTTCTTTTGTTTTTACTATATATTGGGGCTGATGTGTACTGTAGTCATTGCAGCCGCCCAGTGATGGGAGTGAGCGCAGGACTCTTCTTTATGTATTTGTATCCAATTTTTGTATTACTTAGCCTTGTTACAATGCAGCCGCCCATCCCATGTGTTCCCTATTAAGGGTTAATAATGTATAGGGGTGTAAATAAACAACACCCTTTTCTGTCTCATTAGAGATTTTTGCCAGAGGCTCAAAGAAGCAAGGTGAATGGTTAGAGTTAGGACCCACCTAGGGGGGTCTGCCTTGACGTTGGCAGGTGGGCTCATCCTCTCATGGCCATTGGAGGTAACTAAAAACCTCCATTTGTTTTAAATGCATAGGGATAAAGGAGAGAGCGCAGGTAACTTGTTTTTCTTTTGTTTTTACTATATATTGGGGCTGATGTGTACTGTAGTCATTGCAGCCGCCCAGTGATGGGAGTGAGCGCAGGACTCTTCTTTATGTATTTGTATCCAATTTTTGTATTACTCAGCCTTGTTACAATGCAGCCGCCCATCCCATGTGTTCCCTATTAAGGGTTAATAATGTATAGGGGTGTAAATAAACAACACCCTTTTCTGTCTCATTAGAGATTTTTGCCAGAGGCTCAAAGAAGCAAGGTGAATGGTTAGAGTTAGGACCCACCTAGGGGGGTCTGCCTTGACGTTGGCAGGTGGGCTCATCCTCTCATGGCCATTGGAGGTAACTAAAAACCTCCATTTGTTTTAAATGCATAGGGATAAAGGAGAGAGCGCAGGTAACTTGTTTTTCTTTTTTTACTATATATTGGGGCTGATGTGTACTGTAGTCATTGCAGCCGCCCAGTGATGGGAGTGAGCTCAGGACTTTTCTTTCTGCATTTGTATCCATTTTTGTATTACTCAGCCTTGTTACAATGCAGCCGCCCATCCCATGTGTTCCCTATTAAGGGTTAATAATGTATAGGGGTGTAAATAAACAACACCCTTTTCTGTCTCATTAGAGATTTTTGCCAGAGGCTCAAAGAAGCAAGGTGAATGGTTAGAGTTAGGACCCACCTAGGGGGGTCTGCCTTGACGTTGGCAGGTGGGCTCATCCTCTCATGGCCATTGGAGGTAACTAAAAACCTCCATTTGTTTTAAATGCATAGGGATAAAGGAGAGAGCGCAGGTAACTTGTTTTTCTTTTGTTTTTACTATATATTGGAGCTGATGTGTACTGTAGTCATTGCAGCCGCCCAGTGATGGGAGTGAGCGCAGGACTCTTCTTTATGTATTTGAAAATACATTGTCTATATAACACTAATTTGTCATTAATTGCATGTGATCACTGTGATTGGTTTTCACATTGATCACATGAATAAATACCAAAAATAATGACTGATCCTGGTCTACCAAATGCTCAAGGCAACCAGGATCAACTCAAGCCATGGGTTGATGTGCATTGTGACAAGCCCCTAGGCTTGTCAAATACTCTCTGCAATTATCTGATTTGCATTGGGTGAGGGTGTATAAGTGACAATAATCACTGGCCTGTCATTTTTAATCGCTGTGACTTGCTTCACAGTGATTGAGTAACCATTTTTTTTACTTTTTTTGTTGTTTTCCTGGATAGCATCACTCATGGCAGTCATTGTCAATGATTAAACAGTGATAAGCATGAAACACATCTGGCATTTCGCTCTCCCACTTTCTACTTTGGGGGTCTGCTCCTCTCACTACCTGTATGTCCGCACTGAAAAATTAAAATGCTGTCCAAAAACTGAAGGCCCCGGGGAGTGCTCCAGCGACCAACAACTTAATAGAGGCAATTTGGTGAAGTTTTGATTATGGAACTCTGGAGGGATCCCTTAGGCGGATCCACCCCAGCATAATACAATGCCTCATGGGATTTTTGTTTGTAACATTTGTGTGTTAATCGGTTGCGCGAGAGAAGGGGAAAGCAACACGGGGGATGATATTCCCGATAAAATGTAACCACTTGAAGAATTACTGAGTATATAATATGCCCTCTAACTTGAAATATTCAATTCATCTATTTCGGGAGATTATTAGGATCATTGGAATGATCTATATAGTCAGTAGTGTCAAAGTTATAACTGTGCACTTTAGACTATAGTCTAAAATTAGAAGGTCTCAATCCCTAATACTTGCCCTTTCCATCTTTTGCATGTTTTGTCTGTTGTTTGTGAATATACTATGTTGGGAATAACTGTATAAATTTTGATATACGATTTGTATGTTTATGAAAATGTAATAAAGAAAAAAAAAAAATGCTGTCCAAAAGGCTGGATTACAATAAATAACTTATACATACATTACTGGCCTCCGTGTGTTTCTTTTGATAAGAAATATAGCCCAGCGCCTTCTCTGCCTTCATTTGTGTCATGTCCGGCTGTGAAGCTAAAGGCTTTCTTTTGTGCTGGCCTCGGAGAGTGTCACATTTAGATATTTTCTACTTAATATTTATTTACTTTGTGTACACATAATAAATGAAAATGTTTTACATGGTCCCTTTTTTTATATTTCAGTTTAATTTTCTCTCCAGTTCATGACCCAGGTCCTTTATTGGAGCATGTCATGTATTGAATAACAACTTGGACGTCTATTATTCCATTTGATATCCTGAAATACAGTTTGATACATTCTAGCTTGATATTCATGCTGTGCCAATTACTAGATAATGTGTCATTACATCTACTTCTGTTTTCTCAAATTATTTCATATAACATTTCCAGTAAATGAAAAAATAATATTTTCCAATGTCCCTGCAAATTGGTGCCAGAGCTGTTTAAACAGCAATAAAAACAACAACTTTTTAATTAACTTTTTAAAAATAATTTCTTTAGAAACATTTGTGTCTTGTATTTAACTTGTAAAAAAAATTTTTTTAAGTTTTTTATATATATATATATGTAAGGCATAGAGCTGGTTACGAAACAGCCTTGATTCTTTCTCTGTTCAAATATTAATCAAGTACTAGTCTACAATACTTCTCAGCTTTCTATCTAATCTTGAATTTTCAGGTTTTCTTTTGAATGCAGAATTGACTTTTATTTAACAAGGAGTTAAGCAAAATAATTTGCTTCAGTTGCAGAGAAGGGGTCCACGGAATGTCTGCCAAAATGTGCTTTCTTAAGTCCAGCAAACTACAAATATTAACAAAAGGGCCTTAAAACTAGGAATTGTGCAGAGTGTCTGCGAGCACACAATCAAGTATATGAAAAAACTTTATATGTGCTTGTCATTTTGTATCTGCACAATAGAGGGGCAACGATTTAAAAGTAATATCAGGAAGTATTACTTTACTGAGAGGGTAGTGGATGCATGGAATAGCCTGCCAGCAGAAGTGGTAGAGGTTAATACAGTGAAGGAGTTTAAGCATGCATGGGATAGGTATAAGGCTATCCTAGATATAAGATAAGGTCAGGGACTAATGCAAGTATTACTTTACTGAGAGGGTAGTGGATGTATGGAATAGCCCTCCAGCAGAAGTGGTAGAGGTAAACACAGTCAAGGATTTTAAGCATTCGTTGGATAGACACAAGGCTATCCTAGCTATAAGATAGGGAACTGGGGACCAATAAAATTATTCAGAACATTGGGCAGACTAGATGGCTGAATGGTTCTTATCTGCCAACACATTCTATGTTTCTATGTTTCTAAGAGATAATAGAGAATTGTTATTTTTATGAAAACTCCTCAGCTAGCCTGCACTCATCTCAAAAATGAAGTGGCAGTACTGCAATTTTTCGATGTGATAATACATATTTATAAAACATGTTAAATGCCCAAAAACTGGAGCAATAGAAACAAACAAACCCAGGTACAGAAACATTACACAGACTCAAACAAAAGGAGGAAGTGTGGTATGTAGAGGCTCCATGCGTGTATAAAAATAAAGTACAAATCAGGTGTCAATCCATGAGTGTGCCTAAAGATGCTTTAAAGGAACCAGAAAGTGTGCCCAAGGTGGAAACTAAATGATGCTGCATCCCTGAGGTTGTGAGATTGCATCTATTAAAGTAGCTCTTGATGGGATACCCGCATTGAAAGTCTGATGCCAGGAGCAATTTTAACTGGTAACATTTATATAATAAGATTCAAAGCCTTAACCAATCAAACGACACATAATCCATTTCTCTTTTTGATCAGACAGTTTTTAAGTCCTGACTGTGTCCTCAAAATCAGGTTCCTACCCACTCAGTCCTGCAGCTCCTACATTTTTCAAATATCTGATTCATACTCAATTTAGACAAATATACATATATTTCATTCTTTCAAATCATGCACTGTATCAGTATATCTAAGAAAGGCTCAAACTGGACTTTTTTGAGATTTTTTTTTTGTAAAGTACTTCGACTCTTAAAGGAAAAGAAGCACTACCAAACAATTATTATATTAATGTTATTATTAGCATCGCTGTAGCTTTTAGGCTAAGCCAACCATTAAATGGAAACATTCATGAATTAGATGAAAAGATTTGATTGTAGAACACACTGTCCCTTCTATTTGACTTGTCCTCCATCTTTTCTTTCAGGCTATAAAAACATTTTTGACAGATGCATCTAGCATCTAGCATTTTCCCTGGAAAAAGCTACTAATGAAAAGGATTTAGGAATAATTATAGACAACAAACTTGGCAACAGTGCCCAATGCCAGTCAGCAGCTGCAAGGGCCAATAAGATATTGGCATGTATAAAACGAGGTATAGATTCACGGGAGGAGGACATCATCTTGCCTCTTTACAAATCAATGGTAAGACCTCACCTTGAATATGCAGTACAGTTCTGGGCACCAGTCCTTAAAAAGGATATTAAGGAACTAGAAAAAAGGAGATCTACAAAATAATAAGGGGATTGGAGGATCTTAGTTATGAAGAGAGACTGCAAAAATTGCATTTATTTACGTTAGAAAAAGGCATCACAGAGGGGATGTGATAACATTATATAAATATGTGCAGGGCCAATATAAGGAGCTCTCCAGGGACCTGTTCATTAATAGAAAGGTACAAAGAACAAGAGGTCACCCCCTCAGACTGGAAGAGCAAAGATTTCATAGACAGCAAAGGAAGAGATTCTTTACGGTAAGGACAATAAAGTTATGGAACTCACTGCCAAGAGAGGTATTTCATTCTGTGTCATTGATTTATTAGTCTCTTGTAGTCTTTGCAAACACTAATTTTATGAAGCATCCCTCCATGGCAGCAAAGAGAGCTGGTGTGAGGACCATCTTTCTCCGCCATTATTGTGATTTATCAGTCACTTCTTTATCTCACGTGTGGTATTATACTTTTTTTTGGTGATATTAATGCCAATAGAATATATTTTCATATTTTTTAAATACTATTTTATTTAAATTCTGTCCATTTCAGGGTGACTTTGTCTATTTCCATAAAAGCCAAGGTCCATGAAGCTACCATTTCGTAGTTTTTGGTTGCAGTAATGTCGGCATGAAAATTGGCACAAATGTCAATTCGAGATGACTTCGGTGGACATTGGGTAGCCCAAATTTAAAAAAGACTGAGACTCAAAGGTCTGATTTTTCGGAAAGAAGCGATGTTATTTTGTTCGTTTATGTGACTTTGTACAGGAAGGCCACTATGATTAATAAGGGTATCATTTGTGGTCTGTTTAACATAATAAACCGCAGTCCTTTTACATTCCATTCAATACCTAGCTACAATACACTTGATAGTGTACAGTGGCAGTGATTCAATGTATGAATCCATTAGAGTATTAGCTCAGGAGCAGAGATGACATCCACAGCCGTACCACAGCTGAACAAACGTTGCATTGTCATTCATAATAAACTGTCAATATTCTTGTGACACAGAGCAGATGGCAGAGTTATTTTAAGGAACAGGGAAGCAATGGGATTTAACACTGTGGATCAATTGGAAATTTTAGTAAGACTGTAAGCTATTTATCAGCAAGGGACCTGTAATAAAAAACCTGTAATTTTTATGAGATGATTAATGATCCTGTATTTATAGAATGGCTCTGTAACCTGGGGTTATGTAATAATCTATTGTTATTTTAAAAAATAGTCATATAAGAAGAAAAATATCTGAAGGAATGATAAACAAATAGGTTATTGGAGCATTCAGAAACCCAACATATTTCTTTTCATGAGGCAGAAGAATAGGGGGGGGGGGGCTTCCACGTCACAAAACATAGCTTTGTGGCTGCAGAGAGGTAGTCCAACGTCTGTCGCTCTCCTGTGTCTATTCACTAAAATGCGAGAAAAGCTCGAGGAGGTCGACTTTGGAGGTCGGATTTTATTTTGACCAATGGGACAATTCACTAAAAAGTGAGTTGAAGTAAGTAGCAGGTGAGTTGAAGTGAATAGCAGCTGAGTTGAAGGGAGTAGCAGGTGAGTTGAAGTGAATAGCAGGTGAGTTGAAGTGAGTAGCAGGTGAGTTGAAGTGAGCTGAAGTGAGTAGCAGGTGAGTTGAAGTGAGTTGAAGTGAGTAGCAGGTGAGTTGTGGTGAGATGAAATGTTAATATCACCAATTTAGCTATACATTGTGCAGGAACAAACCTGGTTAGATCAGCCTCTAAATGAACTAGATGGACCGAATGGTTCTTATCTGCCGACACATTCTATGTTTCTATGTTTCTATGTTTCTATAAATGAACTCACCAGGTCTGTTCCTGCACAATCTATTGCTGAATTGGTGAGATGAAATGTTCACCTCACCTCAACTCACCTGCTATTCACTTTAGCTCACCTGCTATTCACATCAACTCACCTGCTACTCACCTTAACTCTCCTTTTAGTGAATAGCCCCATAAGTCGAATTGGCACCCAGGTTCAAATCTTCCCCATTGAACATTTACAGAAATACATTTACAGAAATAAAGAAAAAACAGAAATAGTGTGATATTGTTTTAAATACAGAGCATTATTTTCACTGCCCACAGTACAATGTATTAAATGTATTTTGTTGGTTTACAGAAAAGCAATGTGGGCAGTGAAAATAATGCTTCGTATTTAAAATGATATCACACTATGTTTGTTTTTTTCTTTATTTCTGTGAATGTCCCTGAATATCTGAGAACCAACAAAATACATTTAAGTATACGTTATTATTTGGCAGTCCAGAAAACAGGAAGTAAAAGGGTTTTATTGTCGAAATGAAGAAATGGTAAATAAACAGAAAACCGGTTTTCTCCAAAGAGGTCCTGGAAACACCCAGAGCGCATACTTTTTCCTCTCATACATCACTTGGAAGGTCAAAAAGGGTTTACATTTTATAATGTCTGGAGAGGCCTTGCACTGAATGAGAGTGTAATGTAACTATTACATCACAAGGGGGCAGAGTTATGATCCTGTTTGATCAGATCAATCTCCTCTCTTTGCGTTGGAAGGCAGGTAAAAAAGTTGTACACAACCACCTAGTCCTGCCCACTAGTGATACACAGGAGACAGTAAGAGAGCAGGGGAGTATCTTATGACATCATTATGAAGGCTTTGGCTACAGTTGTAAAGTGAGACTTGCTGGAAGATTTTGGAGACTGTTGCATCATGGGTAAAATTCTCAAAATGGATGGTGGAGATAAACACCTAATTTTACTTTTACTTTTATATGCAATTAATTCAGACATAGAAGAAAAAAACTGTGGCATATGTCTTATATATGTGTTTGTTTTGAATGCACAGGTAATCTAGTTATATCTTATATAATTGGTAGTGTCCCTTTAATTCCCTTAATTGACTGCTGCAGTTAATAATATGAAAAGACATGGTTGTATCACATAAGGATTCAGATAATATTGAAGATAAAGGGGGTTGGAGAGGATTTAATATGTTGTGTGATTCTTTAAATGTGCAGTAAATACAGTATGTCATAAAATGATATACCCAGTTCTTAATTACTTCCTAATCACATGAATAAATTGACATGGTGAATGAAGTTATTAAGACCAGTCCACAAGCTACTTCACCTTTAAAAATGTTTTAAAATTAAACCCTTAAGATATTGGATGTTATGATGTTGGCCTTTTTTGCACTATTTAAGATTTTCATCAGAAAGTTGCCAACTGTCCAGGATTTTCTGGGACAGTCCTGGGTTTTTATTTTTATTATTACAGTCCCATCAAATTCAGCCCTGTGCACAGACAGCATTGTGTTTAATTTAACTAAAGGTGTTTTTTTTGTTTTGTTTTTTTAAACCAAACACATATATGAGACATATGCCACTGTTTTTCTTCTATGTCTGAATTAATTGCATTTAAAAGTAAAAGTGAAAATACGTGTTTATCTCCAGCATCCATTTTGCGAATTTTACCCATGATTGAACAGTGTCCAAAATCTCCCAGTTAGTCTCACTTTACTACTGTAGCGAAAGCCTGCATGATGATGTCATAAGATAGTCCCCTGCTCTCTTACTGGCTCCTGTGTATCACTCATGGGCAGGACTATGTGGTTGTGTACAACTATTTTACCTGCCTCCTGTGAGGATGTAAAGATTTAAAAAAGTGTTTCCATGTCCCCAGTAAAGCTGATGTACATCTTTAGCAATACACACGGGTTTACTCTTTCTCTGCTAGGGAAGAGGGGGACCCTCATTTTCTAAGGTGGTGAACACAGGGGACCTAGTTAAGGTTTTTTTTCCTGATACTATGTGCAGGGATGCCATCAGGGAGTGACAGCAGACATAGTCTCCAGGGCCTGATTACGGCATGGACTCACTGTAACTGTGGGTGTCCGTAACTGCAGAGCACTAAAACCCTGTGGCCGGTGCCAGCTTCACACTGCCCTGTTGGTGTCACAGGATTCCTATGTGTTGTGCTACACTTCAGGAGCCTGACATGCAGCATTGTAGCAACATGGAGGATCCTGCCCAGTGTCTCCCCACACTGCCAGCTTATTTGGCTTAATATATAAAGTTTATGCATTACTCTTCATTATTTGGCATAATATAACAACTTTATGGATTACAGCTCATTAGTTGGCATAAAATACAAGGTTTATGCATTACCCCTTACTATATGGCATACTATACAAAGTTTATGCAATACTCCTCATTATTTGGCTACATTTACAAAGTTTATACATCAGAGCTCATTATTTGACATAAAACCCAAAATGTATGCATTACTCCTAATTATTTGGCATAATATACAATGTTTATGCATTACGGCTCATTATTTGACATAAAATACAAAGTTTATGCACAACTCCTCATTTTTTGGCATAATAAACAAAGTGTATGCATTACTCCTCATTATGCGGCATATTGTATAAAAGTGTATGTATTACTGCTCATTATTTGGTGAAATATACAACGTGTATGCATTACTCCTCATTATGCAGGATAATATACAAAGTCTATGCATTACTCCTCATTATTTTGCATAATATACAAAGTGTATGAATTACTGCTCATTATTTTACATGAACTACAAAGTTTATGCATTACTCCTCATTATTTGGCATAATATACAAAGTGTATTTATTGCTCCTCATTATGCGGCATAATATACATAGTGATCGTATTACTGCTTCTTGTTTGACATAAAATACAAAGTTTATGCATTACTGCTCATTAATGGCATGTGGAGTGTAAAAGTGAAAAAAAAAATCAGCTGCCATTTAACCCCTTAGTGACAAGACATTTTCACCTTGACTTTCCCTTGGTGACAATGGCTGTTTTGACATTTCTGGGATGTTTGTGTTTAGCTGCAATTTTCTTCTCTCTCACATACTGTATCCACACAAATTATATGTTGTTTTTATCGTCATAAGAAGGGCTTTGATTAGATACCATTATGTTCATCATATCTTATAACTGACTACCAAACAAATCATAAAATATTATGAAAAATGTTAAAAAACCCACTTTTTCTAACTTTGACCTAAAATATAATTTAGACAAATACAATCATTAAAAAAGAACCCATCTAAATAGTTTCTAAATGTTGTCCCGAGTTCAGAAATATGCATGTTTCCCTATTTTCCAGTATTTTTTTGCGAGTTATGGTGCAAAAACCAAAAATAGTGTTTTTTGGTTTTTTTACTATATTGAACTTTTGACCCAAACCCAAACCCAAAATTTAACCCTAACACTAAATTTAACCCCAACTCTAACCCTTATGCTATCCCTTAATATATTTTAATTTTAATTTAATTTTAACTCTATCCCTTATGCTAAAATGTATTTAATTTTAACCCTATAGGCTAATCTAACTATTTAACCAGTTTAACTAATTAAATATTTATTTTAATTTTTTTACATTGCTATGCTGCTTAGCTACCACTAGGGGCAGTCCATCAGCATATTCACAGTGACGGAAGTGAAGTTACTTTCACTTCCGAAGCTCAGACCTCCAGAGGGCATAGCCATATTGACGGAGCATGCTGCTCTTTCAATATGGCTCCCACGAACGCTCCGTGGGGCGATCGTGGGTGCCCTAGAAAAGAAAATTTGGTGCTGGCTATTGCCTTGACATCGAGGCAATAGACCAGCACCATTAAAGCGCTGATTCACCGCAGGACATGCCAGTGTATGTCTAGGAGACAAAGTAAGTAATGTGGCATTAAATGAGTCTGTTCAGAGGCACCGGAAGCTTAAATGTGGCCCTTTTGGATGAACTCACCAGCACCTCCACGCACCCAACAATAAATTAATGATTTTAAAGTGTCAAGATGATTTTAATCATTTATAATTATACTTTCATATGTAAAACGGTCTGTGTTTTTCAAGTTGATAATAATTGTATAAACCTCCGTGTAATCAAAAGCTTAGTGGACCCTGCCTGGAAGCAAACCTGCAATCTTAAGGATTGAATGGATTCTAAAGTCAAAGATGCACATCACAACCAGTGCTGTTGTGTCATTTCTGACCATGTATGTGGATGTGCCCATTAAGGTGTTCCTGGGGCTTCACAGTTTTTAAGACACAAGTTAGCTTACCCTGGCATTTTAAAGGTTAAGCTAAATAAATGGTCTATCTTTAGCTATAATTATCTTTTTGAGTAATAGTTGTATCAGTGGGCAGACATGTTTAGAATCTTTGCTCAGATGGGTCAGTCAGATGTTCCTTCATCTTACCTTAGATTCTAAACAACATGTCCACCCACTGATGTGAAACAAAGTGGACTCCATAAGGTATTTTATTTGTATGCTTTCATTTAAATGTCTATACTTTAAGAAAAGCAACACAACTTCATTTTTTGTCAACTGATGCACTTTACGGGGTTAAACCACACTGAAGCTCCAAACAACCTAACCTGCAAGCAGTCACGACTACCGAAACATAAATGTGTTCAATTAAATTATTTATACCAACAAATAACGTCTTCCTGAATCTTCGCACTCGAGAACGAGTCAGTTCTTAATTGATTCAGTCAAATATTTCCCCTTACAGTGGGAAATAAAGCATACATTCAGTTTTATGTGTTGGCTTTGAAAAATCATTATCTAGTGACAGTCACTGGTAAATCTGATATATACACAGATACTGACTTCACTCCGCACTCCTTTATGTTTTAACGCTGAGGTTTTGCCATTGAAAAGAGTCCATCGCAGTATAGCAGTCAGTAATGAGGTCATGAAATGGCAAGTTCAATAGATTTTAAGGCAACTCATCAGCCTCTTTGGAAAGGAGCCCAAACCCCTTTGGAAATAAAGCTGGAGATTAACTGTTTTTCCATTTTACTACTCAAGGGCAAGACAACTTGATACATGTGATAGGACTATAAAGTCTCCATTGGGATGTTTAGTTCATCACATCTTGTTGCAAGCCAAGTTTGAATCCTATCAGACATTATTCTAACATTTAATTCAGCAGATGTATCATGGCGGGGTCAGATGTTCCAACAGATAATCCCATGTCCAAGGTTTCAGGGCTGAACCCCCCCCCCGACTATTATGGACACTCTATTTTTTCTTTCTTTTTTTTTAGTATTAAGATTGCGTCACACCTTTAAAAAAAAAAAAAAACATCTAATTTTTATGAGACCTGGAATGTCCCCGTCCTAGGGCATAGTGTTATTTCTACTTTGTAATTTCAAGTATTTGCGCCATAACTTTTCATAATATGAAATGATCGTTTGTTGCTTGGATAGATTAAAGTGGCCACCATTGACAGGGAATTGCGGCATGGTAAATAATCAAACACTGTCTGCGACGTTTTACTTAAGCAAGATATTGTCCATAAGCCATTTACACAAACAACTGAAATTCAGGTTTCTCTTTGAGGAGAGGGCATTTGATAAATATTTTAAATATAGAAGAATTACCACTGACAATCCACCAGTCTTTTTCTTCTTTCAGTTAGGGTGTCTTACTGTGGCCCTCCAGCTGAAATACATCTCCTTCTAATTTGTTGTCACTCTAAGAAAGTGGTTTGCAAAGCAGCCCTCCCAAATCTTTTTTCATCTCAATTAGCATTTCCCAAACCAGTCTTCAGGGGCCAACACTGTGCCATGTTTTAAATATAGCTTTATACTCATATTATTAAATGTTTATATGAGTTCATTTCATATAACACCAAAATTCAGCACTGGCTTCCCAGTATAGAACAACTGTTAGTGAGAAAAATATAAGTTATGTTTAATTGATTACATCAAGTGTGGACATTTTAAATAAAATAGTGAGTCCTCATTGCATGTGTATCTGTATACCAGGGGGCTAACAGCCTGGGTCAAATCTACACAGATCTGATCCATCTGACCTGAGATATAGTTATACGGAGCAAAAATGTTAAGTCCTGAACATGATGTAATCAACGACAGTCCTTTGTCATTCTTTAAGGTGTATTACTCTCTGTATGTTATGTTTCCTTTTTATGTGGACCTTTATGCATTAATAATAACTCTCCAATGATGGGGAGATCAGCTCACACAAAGGATTAAATTGGCTCTCCTAGCCCCTAGGTGAGTACCCTCCCCAGTTTAGAGTGAGAACAATGAGCTATAAAGCCTTTAAAGTTGTTGGTAGTAGCAGAAATGGATCAGGACCATTAGGGAAGCTGGTGCGTGATTAATTTCTGCATCGCCCCAACTTGGCTAATGTGTGTAACAATGGCTGTGATCCTAAGTAGAGTGTCTATCATGGAACCCCTTAAAGGTACAGCTCCAGGTGGAATGTACCTGCTGCACCCCTATTGTTCTTACCCTGGATAGTAGGGGATTCAATGTTAATCAAGATCCAGGAGGTGGTCAAAATAATAGAAACACAAAGTAAAAAAGTTACTTAAAAGGTCGCAATGACATACGTTGCGTACGTATACCAGAGGTGAGTGAGAACAGACTGAAGATAGTTTGCTAAGCTTCTTATTATTTTAGGTCTTCAAGTGTATAAATAATTCACTCCTTTCTGCTTACAAATTAAACAAAAAGAGCTTTACAATCAATGACATGACCTGTATCAGAATCTACATATTCCCCTGCTGTTCATCTTGTTTGACTTCTTTCACCGCAGAAATGAAGGCAGATAGCGGAGGCTCTAGAAATAACTCACGTAGTACGAGAAATATGCATTACAAAATTATATTTTAGTATCAGCAAAATTTCAAACCCTCAGGGCTCCCAGCAGTTTGATGGTATCTGCTGAGTGCTCTTAAAATTATTTTGAATTAACTGTCTTCTTATATTCTGTTGTAAATGCTCACCAAAGCCCCGAACAGAAAGGAATTATTTTACCCTGGGCTTTTTTTTCTGTATCTCCCTCCCCACCATCTTCACCTTGGGCATTCATTTCAATTTCCATGTTTCTGCAATTTTTAAACTTCATTCATT
Source organism: Pelodytes ibericus (assembly GCA_036172795.1). Taxonomy (NCBI): domain Eukaryota; kingdom Metazoa; phylum Chordata; class Amphibia; order Anura; family Pelodytidae; genus Pelodytes; species Pelodytes ibericus. The sequence goes on along the minus strand of CM069860.1, from coordinate 212,969,835 downwards.
TCACGAAAACCTGACAACCTGCTCGAAAAAAAAAAAAAAAAAGTTTGGCGCCTATACAATACCGTTCTATACAAAGTAAGAAAACATTGTGTTAATGGTTCTGAGATACTCATTCACCTGAGCTTATTACTTGGAAATCAATTATGTGAAGTTCTTTTTTTTCTTTCTTCCTTTCTGTCTTCTTCCCCAAAGTTACTGATTCCAGCCAATTGAACGATCTTGGTTGCAAGGTCGTTTGCTGAAATGGACACAATCCGATCCTTTGTGTCATAGCCAGAAATAGAGTATGTGATATTCAGGTGAGAATGAATGGGTCCAGAGGCTATACTTCTGTCCTTGCTTCTTACAAAGTGGTGGAGAAACATACGTTACCGCCAGTTTGAAGGAAAGTATCAGCGACCTAGTTACTGCAGCAGGACTGATAGAGAGAAGATACATGCACGGGACCTATAAACTTGATCTTGAAAGCTTGCAATCAAACTCTCAGTTAGCCAATAAATGGTATCATTTTAACTCTACATTTTCCCACGGCTTACACAGTACTACTCTATAACTATGAATAAAACCCTGATTATAATTAAGTTAGAAAGTTTGCTATATAGGAAAGGCTAGTGATTAATTAAGATGCACATTGTATTAGTACACTTAGCTTGTTATCACATTTTAGGTGAATAATATTTCAAGATTTAGGTAGATTTAGATATTTATTCTATTTTTGTTTTGCTTATTACAAATATAGTGGAGTATATTTGTGGTCTCCTTTGGACTTCTTCCTCTTCTGCTTATCACACAAGTTTTGGTAACGCGGATATCTCATATGGATCGTCTCAGTCTATAATAATGACAATATTGCCTTCCGTGAATTACCCACTGGGCTAAGTCAAAGAACTTGTGTAGAGAGTGTAGAGCAGATTTTCAGAAAACTAATAGGATTCACAAGGTCTCCTAAACTGAGAGATGGCCCCTTAAACACAACAGACCACGCAATAACTCTCCTGCATCCCTAAAAAGGTATTAATCAGAGGGGAAGGCAGCGGTGTAGGGGTTCCAGAATTTGTGTGGAAAGTCCTCTTTATGGGGCACAGGCAGCATTGCCTTTATGGAGGGATTAAATCCTAAAAGTAAAAATGTGTTGTTTTATTTTTGGAGTACTATCTAGCTTGTATGGTGTCCATTTTCTCGTTTTGAGCTTCGGCTACATTTTTCAAATCATTCTGAGGCCACTCATAGTGGTCTCATCAGACAGGTATGATCTCGCTGCAGCGGGATCCAAGCACAGCGCTGTTAAATTCAAGACATTCTAAGCATCGTTTGGGATGAAAACAATAGTACAGCATTGAACGTCCCAGCATCATGAAGGGGTTAAATGCAGCACTCTGTAAAAAAAATGCGGTGAATATGGAGCAGAAGGAAGGACAATGCAATTGCAAGAAGCAATAATCAGCAGGCTGGATGGTCCAAATTATGTTGCTTTCATTTTTATCTCCTTTGAAGGCTCAATGGCTTCTGCAGTTTCACGAGCCGCAAATCTATATCTCTATTATTCAAATAAATTGAAGTGTTCCATTCCATTTGCTCCCTAATGTCTGATTATAAAGTCAAAAACCACAACCAAAAATAAATTACACAATTAATTAGGAGTTCTGTGATATGACTTCCTCTGGAGTTGATAAACAACTGTCTTCAAATGAAGAATGAAACAGATTAGAGAGCAAACTCACAATAAATCTGACAAGTTTCAGCAGTTGATGAGAGAATGGACTTTCACATCTATTTTTTGGGTGATAAAACATGTTTTGATTCTGTTCAGTAAAATTTGATACACTTCCCGAACTCCATGTAAATGCTTTGCTGAAAGAGGTGAATTATTTGCTACCTACTTTTTTAACTTCAAAATAAAAGGTTGATTCAATATACACTGATATGTCCCAAATATGGATGAGTATTTTACCTGAATTTCGTAAATCTCCGAAATGAGGCCACTCCATTTCTATGAATTTGGGTCCGATTTGACTGTTCAAACTGTTTAGAAACCAAAACATTGGCGGCATTGGAATCAGGACATTTTTGCCAGGAAAACCATTCATTTTCAGCTACCCAATGTGTGCCCATCACCCCTGAACCCGCACCGACTTTGGGTAACATAGGTGGAAATCACCCATTTAAATTCTCCTTATTTGAGCTGCTAGAAGTATCAGAGTAAGCATATTTTAAACACAAAATATGTATTTACAATTGTAATATATTATTTTTATTTATTAAAATAGTATATTTACATTAATACATTTTTATGTATTTAATAATAGTAGCTTATATCTTTATTTTTTTTATTTTTTACTGATTTTTCATTTTTAACACTTCAGGCCATTTCATGAGAACTTGCCAAATTTTACTTATCCTCAAAAATAGCTTTGATAATTTCGCCTCCCATTACTTTCAACGGAGAAGATTCAAACCTGGGATTTTTTTTTCTAAGTCAAACTCGGGGTGCTGAATTTGACTAAGGGGGTGTTCACAAAAAGATGAGTTGCAGGTGAGTTCATCTCGCCAGTTTAGTTATGTCTTGTGCAGGGACAAACCTGTTGAGTGTTGCTAAGCAGGGAAAGCTCACTAGCTTTGATCACTGCAAAATGTATAACTAAATTGGTGAGATTAAATTTTAGAGAAAATGAATAGGATTCATAAGGTCTCCTACACAGAGAGATGGCCCCTTAAACACAACAGACCACACAATAACTCTCCTTCATCCCTAAACAGGTATTAATCAGAAGGGAAGGTGTAGGAGATTCTTAATTTGTGTGGAAAGTCCAGTTTATGGGGCACAGGCAGCCTCCCCTGCAACTCACCATTGGTCTCCAAAAGAAAGTTGATCTCCAAAGTCGACATCCTTGAGCTATACTCAAATTTTAGTGAATAGACCCAACTGAGCGACGGTCGGATTATCCCTCTCTATAGCCATGGAGCTATGCTCCAGTAGATGGAAGCTCCCAACTATATGCTTTAGCAAAGGCTTGCAGAGAACATCTCCAAAATTGTGCACCATTCAAACTACACATTTAATGAGGCTGACTCGTTAACATAAAAATAACACAGTGTTTACTCCTTCTTTCAAGGTATTTAGAGATGGATCATTCCTGATTACAAAGCAAACATTCCAGAATGTGGGAATAGTAGACAATTTGCAGTTCTTGTTATAAAAGCTAATGCAGAAACAAAAAAGTGTACAGAAGCTAAAGCTAAAAGAGCAGGGAATGTTGGAAAGAGATCACTAGTTATCCATCGAGCTGGTCAAACAAGCAGCCTAATCAGTTGGTTACTTAATCAGCTTTAGCAGATAATGACAGAGATTTATCTGATTTATACTTTTTCATCACCTGTAAATTTAAAACATCAGCCTCATCTATCATGCCATAAAACCTTAATTATTGGTCCTTCAGACCAAGGTCCCTAAGCAGAATCAATGTTCCTTGTTTTAGGTTATTGCGTTATCTGTCCAATAAAGCTAAACAAATTCAATGTATGGCAGACACCATAATGCAAATCTATATGTATAATGGCTATATCAATTCTCATAAAACAGCTGGGTTCTCCTTGTGCTGGTCTGGCTTTTTACAACACTTCTCTATCATGGAATCTATTAGACTATCTATATGTCGTTCAGTGTGCAAGCTAACACATTTGATCAGAGTTACAGGAATGGTCAATGGGTGCAAGCCATTGGACCTGCAATTTGGTATCTCTCAATGTCATTGCTGGATTTTCAGGCTTTTGACTCTCTTCTGATTTTGGACTTTGATTGTATGCTGTCTATCTTCTGACTGTGGGACCCTGCTGTTGTCTGATCCTTGTCTGTACCCTGATCTCTGCTCCCTGTGGACTCCCACTGCCTGGGAGATCTGTTTGTATCTGGTTCCTCCTTGCTGGTGTAGATTTTCAAGGTGTGTTGAAATATTTTGTGGAGTCTTCATGGATGAAGTGACAGATCATCATTAACCCTTTCCCTGTGCTCCCTTATGCTGATATCCCTGAGCAAGTAGTTGCTCAGACGAATGTGAGTGGCCACTTGGCACCATTCATTCACTTTATTTCACTTTTTCTTTGATATATTACACTATTGTGTGTTTTATTCTTTTATTTTCCATATTCCCTTTGTACAACACTGCAAGATACATACTTGCTCTAAGGGTAAATATAAGTGTGTGTAGTGTTGGTTGAAGCGCTGTCATGCCCCTCTGGCCCTTACCTGCAGTTCCAGTAGTTCCAAGCATCCAGCAAGTCCCTTAAGTAATCCGCGATCGCGGAGTAGGCCGAAGCCGGGGCCTGTAGTACAATCTTCTATCCGCGATCGCGGTAGGCCGAAACCAGGGCCTAGAGTTTCTACAAGCCCAGGATGCATCCTCCAGACTTCACCCCAATCAAGGGGAACCTATTTCCAGCTGTAGGAGGGAGGTAAACTATGCCAAATCTCCTATTAACTCCAAGCACAGAGATAGAGGGGTATGTGCTAGAAAAGCACACCCCTCTAACATCCAATCAAGTGAGGAGCTTGTCCCACTGAGGGGAGGAGTGGAGACCCACAGCACTATAAAAACCCCTCAAACTGTTTCTTCATTGCTCCAGTGTTCCAGAGCTTTGGTTCCTGTTTGTCCTTGGACTTCAGTCTCCAGTTTCCCCTTTGTTGCTGTGCTACAGTATATCTTTTGGATTTCCCATTACCTGACCTTTGGCTTGCCTTCTGGATTACCCTGTTTGCCTGAACCCTGACCCCTGTTTGGATTACTACTCTTTGACCGCTGCCTGCCCTGATCTATTGGACTGTTTCCTGACTTCGCTTTTTGGATTATCCTTTTGTGGCACTCTCGTGCTCCTATCCTTACCAGGGTGCTCTGCCTATATATACTTGTGGACCACCTGGTAAGGGTTACCAGCAAGAGATAGCATCCCCTGCTCTATGCTCCGAAAACCTCAATCTTGACAAGCGCACTGGTCACGTTTTGCTTTGTATTAGATTTTCAAGGGTGTGCACCATCTCCTGCACTGTGCTTCTATTCATGCTATGGACCTGACAGGGGGACCGTTGCTGGCACCAAATGGTCAAGGATCCCATTGTATGCACCCCAGACTCTTTGCTTTTTTGAAAGTATACCTAGGGTACCCCAATGGCATCCTACAACCTAGTCACATGCACGGATTGGATGGTACAGGGAAGTGCCGCCCTGGATGTCATTAAGCCTAGGCATGCTACTGTAGGAACTTATCCACAATGCAACCTCCACTGTAACTACAATATAATTCACTATATATCCTTTCATAGTCTTATAATATAAATACCTGACACCAAAAGCTGAGATAACACTAAACACAAGCAATCCCACTGAATGAACGTCACTGAACATAATGTATGGTAGAGACTTTAAGTAACAATGAGCTGGACAGTAGCCTACTGATGTTTGGTCAATCCCCAAGATGAATTCTAGTAAATTGATAGTACGATACTACTACATTTTAGGAGTCCAGATGAGGTGCACAGATTCCATAAAAGTTGACACTTTACATAATGAAATAATAAAAATGTCATGTAATTTAGATGAACCTAAAATATTGTCTACTGCAGTTATTCACAAAAAATGTATTGTGGTAAACTTATAAACCAGTTGCATACTTGACAACTTTGTGGCAGCTGGTGTGCAAAGAGGAGAAGCGGCCTAAAGCAGATGGGGTTACTGTGTGACCATGCAATTTTGTGTGACCCCATGGGATTGAGTTGCAGCCTACCTAGGAAAGAAACCAGCAATCTGGATCAATTCATCTTTTAGACAGACTGAGTTTAAAGGTAATTTTGCCTGTGCACTGTGCAATACACTGTGCAAAAGCAGTAATAATGCCCGGACAGACTCGTATATGAACGAACCATAAAATAATTTAACTGATGTCAGTTATGGAGATGGAATACCTTAAACCAAAATAGCTATTTTGGCCAAACTCTCTACCTTAGTTATTCTCCAATGGTTTGTAACTTAGTTGTCAATTCACCACCATCGCCTGTTTAGGGGCTAGACTTCTATATTTTTAGTCAAATAGTTCAGAAGTGTTTCAAGTTTTTTCAACAATAAATTTCAACATAACTGTTAAAGCAGTTTTTCTCCTATGTGAATTCAGGGTGATTAGTCCAAAATCAAAATGTACATAAACATTAAAAAAATAATAAGTATCTCATATGGAAAAACCAAACACGTCTGACACTTGACCTCCACTACCTGCGCTGGATTGCGATTGGACGGAGAACATATTTTAACCTCTTTAACTAAAATAGAATGTCCTCTGAACAGCAGCTCATCGTGGCCCCAAGACTTTGGCAATGATTCACAGAATCTACAAACACCTGAACCAGGTTTCTGTCTCAGTGTCTCTGGCTACCAATCACTCTGTGACCGGGGCAAGTAAACACATTTGAGAGTTATGGTATTTAAGGACATTGAACACTTGGTTGTTAAGGGGTTCAAATAAGCTTTTTGTTGTAAACAATCTAGGTCCACACTAAAAGAAAGAGCCCCTGACAGTCTACACTTCCTGTCATTCCCTTCGGTCTGTCTTAATTAACGGGCCGGTGTTGATGCAGGCCACTCCAACATTCTAGAATTGTCTCCTCTCTCAGAGATGTACCCTCACTGCAGCCCTTTAAAAACATTGTATTGGTCATTCAGTTAGTTCCTCTAACTTATAACACGTTTGGAGAGATCTGCAAGTTGAAGAATTTTTCCAACTTAGCTTTTAATGCTTGGTGTTTTGCTATTCTCTTGGGCTTCATTTATCGGTTTCATTTTAGTAAATTGTCTCCTATGTTGTCCATGAGGACTTTTACATATGTATTTTTAAAAATCACAAATGATTATTGTTATTATTATTATTATTATTAGTAATATTGTTATACTATGAAATGAATACCACATTATTACCTTCCTGTGTTGTTGGATACAGTATAATATTTTTGAAAATGGACAAATCCCTTTTAAACATTGTTATCACGATATATATATACCGTATTTATCGGCGTATAACACGCACTTTTTCTCCCTGAAAATAGGGAGCAAATGATGTGTGCGTGTTATACGCCGATCGGTGGCTGAAAAAATAAAAAAAATCTAAAACTTACCTCGTTCCTGCTCTGTCCCCCGGTGCTCTGAAGCTGCGTGGCTGTGAGGGAAGAGTTGTGCGCTCCCCTCAAGCCGCGCGGTCAACAAAGTGTGTTTTTTTTAAACAAACTTTATTGTTCCAGGAACGAGGTAAGTACTGGGGTCTGAGGAAGGGGGGGTAGGAGGGTGGCATAATGAGCATACTAAGGGGCAATATCCTAGCATATTACATGGCATATTGGGGGCAATATCCTGGCATATTGGGGGCAATATCCTGGCATATTAAATGGCATATTGGGGGCAATATCCTGGCATATTGGGGGCATTATCCTGGCATATTAAATGGCATATTGGGGGCAATAGCCTGGCATATTAAATGGCATATTGGGGGCAATATCCAGGCATATTAAATGGCATATTGGGGGCAATATCCTGGCATATTAAAATGGCATATTGGGCTTCAAAGTTCTTTATTTGAAATGTAAGTTTTTTTTTCCTGAAATTTCCTTCTTAAAATGAGGTGCGTGTTATACGCCGGCGCGTGTTATACGCCGATAAATACGGTATATATATATATATATATATATATATATATATATATATATATTTTTTTTTTTTTTTTTAATTTTTTTTTTTAAATGGTTGTCTAAACATTACCAATGGCAAGTGAACATTAAATGTGTCTGTGGCATCTCCAGCTTAAGCCATCACCTTGTGGCTTCATATACTAATTTCTCATTGAAAAGTAGCTCATCTGCATATCAAGCCGCATGTGATGTCATCTAAACTAGCTTTACCCTACCCGATAGTCTTGAATCAGCCATTAACAGCTGCAGTTAATTGCCGTTGGTAATGCATTATAAACTAGGAGTGGGACGATGAATTCTGACAGGTATTGATGGGTGGATACCTTGTAAAATCATTTATATTGATTGTGAGCATATTTGTACACAATCATTATTTACCCTTTAGGCATACTTTTTTTTTTCATTAAAACTATCTCCTCAAAATGGAAATTCCCCAATCCACATTGAGTTGCCCTGCAATGCTTGCCGATGAGATGTGTACTGCATATGAAGGAGGAGGTACAGTAAATTAGTTATTTATTGTGTGCATTATTATCAGAGCCATAGCTATTTATTTGTGAATCTCAGGCAAGAATAGCCAATTATTTTCCATTTTCCATAAAAGTCTTATAAAATACGCCCTTTGTGCTCAGCTGGTTAGGAGGATCAGTTCCTCTGTTGGTTCAGGTGGACTTTTACCTAGTGATCATTGGTGTTGAAGGAGCTTTGATTCTTTGACGCTTCCTGAAAGAGTCCCACTCCTTTATAGCCTATGCTCTAGTCGTATTAGTCCTTCATCAGAACAGGCAGAGACCTGTAGTTCCTTTTCATGAGAGGGCATATGTGTTGTTAGGTAGTTATCAACACTCTGCCCCCTCAGTTCCGTGTACCAGTGCTTGGTAAAGTCAAGGGTCGCCTCACCCTAGTTACTGCTCTGGTTAGCATTAGCACACTGTCTTGCCTTTCACCTATTTTACCTTTCCGGCTCTGATGCTACATCCTCCAGTTAAAGGGGCAGATTGGAATTTCAACCTTGCAATATTCTTCAGTGATATGCCTACATTGTTACCATCCCCATCTTAAGTGGGGGACAAAAGAAGGACTAAACACCACTTATATTAAAGTAAAGTAAATGAAAAGAAACCAATCTTTCTTATCAGTATCTAGCACACATCTATTTCTATGGTGTTTTATAATATCACACTATTGTGTATTTTCTCTATATATTTTTGTATTCTCTCTTCTCCATATGCAGAGCTGAATCTCATATTATTTGCATTTGATGGTGGTAAACTAGACTTTCTTTTTTTGACTTTTATGCTTTTCTGGACAAAATTAGGGGCATTTAGCAGTGCTTCTGGCCAAAATGATGGACATTTCTATTCCTAGAAATTCCCTCATTGAACAGCGTTGGAAAGGGAAAAAGGAGGCACTGTACGTTGTGTATAACGGTGATTGCACCTTTTTATAAATCCACACATTTTTGGTGGAGTTTAGTTTTCTAACACTAATCAGGCTCTATTTAGACTCAAGTTTTACACAATTTTGGCAAATTTAAAAATTAGCCCATGGGGATATATCCAGAATGGGATGGTGGGGCAGCTATTAAGGAGCTACCCACACCAACCAACCAAGGCACATCTTCGCAGTGATTTTAAATGACCTTTTATGGGAAATTGGATCATCGTTTTTTTTTTTTTTTTTTACATTTTTTTATACTTTTGATTTTTTTGAATATATTTTTTGTTCACTCTTATAGTTTATTTCACCTGGTACGAATAAAGATTATTTTTAAATGCAGAGTTCACAACTCAAATCTGCATTTAAGGGAAGCACAATTCATTTGTACAGGTGGTGCATCACAACTTTATACTACAGATTCATAATGAGATTATAAATAAACATACAACATAAAAAAAGAAATAAAAAAAATTAGGAACATTAAGGAAGCTCTAATTGTTGAAATAGCAGATACGTCTTATCAGGTGGGAAGTTTGTAAAAAGCTAAGCCTTTTCTGATTGACCGCAGGAAAACACAATAAATAATGTTGCCAATAGCCATTACAGTGTTGATGCATTACCAGCTATTTACACCAACTTAATTGACCATAACTGTCTTCTTTCATTTACTGACTGTATAGATTATAAGATGTCAATTTTTTCTAATTTTTTTTTTTTCTTCGAAATGGGTTTGATAATCAGGTAAAACAATTTCTTCGGCTGACCATATAAAAATCAGTCAATTCTTTTAAAATCCAAATGGGTAATTAATCAGGAAAATAGAAGGAAAGTCCTTGAGAACATCGAGCGCCGGCCAACGGGGTGACAATTATTATACTTAATGATTTGATAGAAATGGCTTTTTTTTAAGCAAAGGCTCAAACAATGAGATAAAAGCTGATGTTTATCTCCTGTTTAATATCGGATGTGGGTAATGCTTGCTTGTGCTTCTTAAACCCTGGTCCTTTTTTAGATTTATTTATGTCTCCCTGCTGAAAGAGAGAAGCAACCACTGCACCAGACTTAATAAGAGAACAGCTCCCCTTGATAGCAGCCTCATTTTCTTGGTCATTAAGCCCAGCTCCGTTTTATTTATTTTTTTTTTATTTTTTTTTTTGTGTGCTCTAAATCTGCAGCCAGGATATCAGGATTAAATTCTTTCTTTTACTGTGTTCAATGATACATGTGCAATTACCCCGAGATGGACAACGCATAACTTTCAGGTTGCAGCTAATGCCAATATAACATTTTAATATTGTACCTACTGTAGATAATGTGTAAGAACTCCAACATCCAATTGTGGCTCTCCAACTGTTCCTGGACTACAACTCCCATCTCTCTCTTTCTTTAATCTTATAAGGAATATGGAAGGTGTAGTCCATTAACAGCTTTCATATGCTGCAGTTAGCTACTAGAATGCATGTCTCCCAACTATTCCACTTTAGTAGGAAAAGTTCTAATGTAGGACCTTTGCCTGGGAATCATAATTCGCTCTTTAGCTAGAAATCATAACCCCTATGTTTCTTTCCCCCTAGCATTACAGTCTTTTTTCCCGTAATCCCTCAGAACCAGTAATTCTCTTAGCTAAGGGCTGTAGTTTGAAACAACACTTATATAATTACACGTGTGAGATAATTCGTGTGCATATTTAAATTGAGGAGAAAATACGTGCATAAAATGAACACAAAACAAATGTATATAAATACTTAGTGCTTTGGAGTACTCCTGGTATAACTTACACTTAATACATTGAAGCACTCCTGGTATAACATATACCTGTGAAAAAAAAACACACACAAAAAAATAGTGCAATATGTACTGAAAGGATCCGCCTGAGGAAGTCCCTTTAGGATGAAATGCGTTGGGTGAATTTTTGATCCTGCTGAGCCACCATTCCAGCTAAATTTATTTTTTACACCAGTAAGTCCAGACCAGCCCCAAAGCGCATGGAGTGCTGTTCTGCCAAATAGGACTTGGTGCCTCACATGGGTTTTATTGTGGTTTGATTCCACAAAGCTTTCATTGATGTTTGTTTGTTTGTTTGTTTTTACAATTGTTTTTACAATTGGTTCTTCAGGTGGAATAAATTCTTTACATCACCGCCTGGAACAAGAGTCCTTTTTATTAACCCCAAAATTGAAGGACGTGATCCCGAAAAGGGGGCAAGTATTCCACTCCGTATGCTGATTTCATGCTCCTAGGTCATTAGGAGCTGTACTTGTGAGTTTTTTTCTTGCAGAAATTGCCCGTTTTAAGATTCTGCCTTTCAGTACATATTGCACTATTTTTTTTTGTGTGTGTTTTATTTTCACAGGTATATGTCATACCAGGAGCGCTTCAATGCATTAAGTGTATGTTATACCAGGAGTACTCCAAAGCACTAAGTATTTATATACATTTATTTTGTGTTCATTTTATGCACATATTTTTTCCTCAACTTATATATACACACGAATTATCTCACACGTATTATTATATAAGTGTTGTTTGCTTGTCATCATAAGTGTTGTTATATTCATATTAGTATTTAGGTGTCTATGCACCGTGGTTTATTTTCTTTCTTTTGCACATATTTCACGCAGATTTGAAGCTGTCTGTTTTTTAAGTCTGGCTGCTGATTCTCAGTGGACACCGTGTTTATATACTTTTGCTTATTATATATTAAGCACCACCTATAGCACTATTTTTTCTCGTCCTTCCTTTCACCATATATTTGTAGTTTGAAACACCTTCTCCTGATACGTTTTCCTCTGTACAGGTTTAAACTTTAACGTATCTGAGCTCCTGACCAGTTGGTTAATAGGTCATATCCTTGGTGAGGTTTCTTACATATTGGTAGGGGCTCCAATGAAAATTTAAGAATACTATAGTTCACTCCTAATATTAACACTCACTCACAATGCCATGAAAGACACCAGTTGCACCCCAGCTACGAGAGGCCTAAATATACAATTGAGATTGCTGTATCTCCTGTGCTCAGGGACCATGCCCAGTATTTCATATTTGGACCATCTCTGTGGTTAGGATCAGGCTGATCTGCCTCTTTAATAGAACAAATGAGTTGAATGTAATTTCAGAGTCTTCAGAGTTGCTTTGAGATAGAGCAGGCTGATGTCTCCATCAGTTTTATCAGGTAGAAGAGACAGCTGCTTGTTGTCCCTGTTAAATCTGATTGTCAGAAATAGCATCTCCAAAATCCCCAAAATATTTGATTTCCACAATCACTACCTCCCTCCGGGTGCTGTAGCATATCAAATCCGCTCTTCATCTGATATGTCAAAACAGAAAATTGCCAACCAACTCTAGAGACCAAATGAGGGCAGCCATACAAAGTAAAATATTATAAGCATTTTTTTGACATGGGGCAAAGCTGGCAGTGTGGTAAGTGATATGGGGACAAAGCTGGTAGAACGTCAAGTGATGTGGGGACAAAGCTTGTAGTGTGGTAAGTGATGTGGGGACAAAGCTGGTAGATTGTCAAGTGATATTGGGACAAAGCTGTTAGTGTGGCGAGCGATGTGGGTCAAAGCTAGTAGTGTGACAAGTGATGTGGGGACAAAGCTGGTAGTGTGGTAAGTGATGTGAGTACAAAGCTGGTAGAATGTCAAGTGATAGGAGGACAACGCTGGTAGTGTGGTAAGTGATGTGGGGACAAAGCTGGTAGTGTGGTAAGTGATGTGTGTACAAAGCTGGTAGAATGTCGTGATAGGAGGACAACGCTGGTAGTGTGGTAAATGATGTGGGGACAAAGGTGGTAGTGTGGTAAATGATGAGGGGACAAATCTGGTAGAATGTCAAGTGATATGGGGACAAAGATGGTAGTGTGGTAAGTGATGTGGGGACAAAGCTAGTAGTGTGGTAAGTGATGTGGGGACAAAGCTGGTAGTGTGGTAAGTGATGTGGGGACAAAGCTGGCAGTGTGGTAAGTGATGTGGGGACAAAGCTGGTAGTGTGGTAAGTGATGTGGGAACAAAGATGGTAGTGTGGTAAGTGATGTGGGGACAAAGCTGGTAGGATGTCAAGTGATTTGGGGAAAACAATTGCAGTTTGGAAAGTGGGGGCATATTGCACTGGTTGTGTCATTGGTTGCTCATGTTTTGCCCCTTCTCCCTCCTAAATTCTGAGAAAATGCAATGCCTTCAACACAGCGTGCATCAATATAAAAAAACTGGGCAGCTTTCTGTCCCACAATATGTCATTAATAATTCTCTTTCCTCTCCCTACCCAATCTATTGAAAGCAATGCACTGATTGAATTTTAACATTGCTATTAGCGATGTGTCACTATGCAAAACTGTACAGTGAAGCCCATAAATCACAATGTGTATGGGAACCTGCCAATGACTAAATATAACTTTATTTAGTTATTGTACCCAGAATCTAGGAAAGCATCCAGCCAGCAGCAATTACCATACTGATCACATCAAGCTAATGATTCAGGTTTGGCAGTCATGCTCTTCCTTTTTACCAAGAAACTAATAGCGACATACTAAATCTTCATATACTTATCACATTTTTGCTGTCGTGTATGCATAATTATATTCATAAAAGTTTTTTTTTTCTTCCATGAATTTCAAATCAGTATAAAACTCAAAGGCCAAACCTAGAAATTCCCAGTTAGAGTCTGTATGTCATCTGAAAAAATGATTTACATCAATCAGTTTAAAACCATAGTCTCAACAGAACAAAATGATGTCCATTGTAATTGTGGCTATAATTACTGTTTAAGGATATGATTGGGGGGGTTGGGGGATTTATGTGTGTGTGAGCGTGGGTATATAAGATAGATGGGCACTATCATTCCTAAAATACAAGCGATCTGTTTACTAAAAAGGTGACCTGCTAAATTCAGGCAGTAGAGGGACTTTGTGGCACTTACAAATTGTTTTACTGGATACTCTATAGATCATTTGCAATCATTTTTTGTATTCTTTACATGTACAGTTAAAACAATGTTTAGGTGATACAGTCCTTTTGAAAGATGAATTTTGTGCAAGAGGAAACATTTCTGATTTCTCCTGCAGTTCTAAGTAGCGTGCTTCATTGCAAAACAAATCCCAACAGAATTACAATACCTATCATCCAGTTTCTAGGAGGGTTTGCTTCTTATTACAGAAGAGGCACCTTAGATATAATGTGGTGGAGCTCCCATGGATTGGAGTTAATGTCACCAGTTCAGTGTCTGCTTTTGCTGAATTAGAGTTGCAGTTTGCAAAATATGGATGGCAAGGAATAGAAGCCGCTGACACTGCCGTGGATTCGAACTTCCATCATGCTCAGTCACACATTGATTGCATACCTCCCTACTTCTGTTGCTGGTAAATTGAGACACCTGGTGTAGGCTTGGATGGTTCAGTGCTACCACAGAACTGGCTAGCAAATGCGACACTGTTGTCAACTATGACCTACTTTGCATACTCTCCTTGTAACATATGGAACACATACATGGGAGGGGAGGTGAGATAAGGTGAGTTGAGGTGAGATGAACATTTTATCTCACCAATTTAACTATACACTACTACCATAACTAGAGGACTTAGTCTTAAATTAAATTAGTCTTAAATTAGAGGTGCAATGATTTAAAAGTAATGTCAGGAAGTATTACTTTACTGAGAGGGTTGTGGATGTATGGAATAGTCTTCCAGTAGAAGTGGTAGAGGTTAATACAGTGAAGGGGTTTAAGCATGCATGGGATAGACACAAGGCTATCCTAGATATAAGATAGGCAACTGGGGACTAATGAAAGTATTACTTTACTGAGAGGGTAGTGGATGCATGGAATAGTCTTCCAGTAGAAGTGGTAGAGGTTAATACAGTGAAGGAGTTTAAGCATGCGTGGGATAGGTATAATACTATCCTAGATATAAGATAAGATCAGGGACTAATGAAAGTATTACTTTACTGAGAAGGTAGTGGATGCATGGAATAGTCTTCCAGTAGAAGTGGTAGAGGTTAATACAGTGAAGGAGTTTAAGCATGCATGGGATAGGTATATTACTATCATAGATATAAGATAAGATCAGGGACTAATGAAAGTATTACTTTACTGAGAAGGTAGTGGATGCATGGAATAGTCTTCCAGTAGAAGTGGTAGAGGTTAATACAGTGAAGGAGTTTAAGCATGCATGGGATAGGTATAAGGCTATCCTAGATATAAGATAAGGTCAGGGACTAATGAAAGTATTACTTTACTGAGAGGGTAGTGGATGCATGGAATAGTCTTCCACTAGAAGTGGTAGAGGTTAATACAGTGAAGTAGTTTAAGCATGCATGGGATAGGTATAATACTATCCTAGATATAAGATAAGATCAGGGACTAATGAAAGTATGACTTTACTGAGAGGATAGTGGATGTATGGAATAGCCTTCCAGCAGAAGTGGTAGAGGTAAACACAGTGAAGGAGTTTAAGCATATGTGGGATAGGCACAAGGTTGTCCTAGATATAAGATAGGGAACAAGGGAATAATACAAGTATTTAGAAAATTGGGCAGACTAGATGGACCGAATGGTTCCTATCTGCCGACACATGTTTCTATAAGAAGTAGGGGTTTCACAAACGATCAATATACGCGATTGGCAATGTTTAATCCGGACCTTCCCAACGACATTTAGAGGATAAACATAAGTACATTTCATTCTGAAACACACCGGGTAATATATATTTAAACCCTGGCATCAAAGGGTTACAATAAAGCTTTGAAAGTAAAATACATGCAAACAAGGGACGATAAAACATTTGCTTTCTGGTGTGATTATTTGGGTCATTACAGGTAAATTACATTTGCCTTTCACGTAATCTATTAGCCTGTATAACAATGTACACAATTAAGAGACCTGAGTAGAAAAGGTATTTGTACCTTCTATATTTTCTATACACCACAGCTTCCAACATAGATATTTAATTGGCAAATTTGCCAGGACAGTCCCGCTGTATCTTATTTTTTATCTTTTTCCCCCCAAAAATCGGGTTAGTCCCGGCATTAATAGACAGAGTCTCCCTGAAAAATTGATTTCTTTATTATCCTTCACTACATATATAACCAATAAGGTAAAACATATAACCCAAACAAATAGGTGTGATTGGTGCGCTAAGTAAAATTCATCAAAAATATTTAAATTATATAGACAAAATTATGTAAACAAAATCTAATAATTGCCTGAGAGAAATTTTCAGTGCAGTATGATGCAGGTCTTCAATGTCTCACATTATATATATAAGGGGACAGAAAAAGACAAACATAGTGTAATACAGTAAATTAGTACAGTGATGGTGCAGTGTGGGTAATTACACTCACAAACAGTGTAGATTGAAATCGCTCATCTATCTCTTGTAAAGTTGTCCTCTCTCCTCTCAATCCCACGCTCTCAGGCAGTAAAATAAGACGAAGAGGTAGTATATTAGACAATAAAAAGATAGAAGTTTAATAAAAAAACAATAGAGGGTTTTCTTCTGCCTCCAGAGTGGGCACCACACCACCATCAGCATCGATCTTCCCCAACAGCATTTAACAGATCACAAATATAAAAAATGTAAATATAACATTAAAATAAAGTCCAGTAGTAGAAAAATCCGGTGAATGCAGGTGAGTCCAGTCCGCTACGCGTTTCGCCTGTGGGCTTCAACTTGGCATGTCAAGTCACAGGGTGATGTCACAAGCAGGTGACACCACAGACACATTTAAGCCATATTTATTTTTATGCATTTGTGTGCAATATATAGGTAATTTTTCATCATTTGTATTCCCTACAATCACAGTATAAGTAATGTATAGGCTGACATGCTTAAAGGATAACTCAGCATTATTTATTTTTTTTGGGGGGGGAGACTGACACAAACTTTAGCCTAGCCCCTCCTACATTCATTTCTGACCCCTTGGCTCAGTTGTGGCACCTACACAAATGGGCCGAATGTGGCATCTGAATTGCATTTCACCCACAGCCTGTTTTTTTTTTTTTTTTGGGGGGGGGGGGAGACTGACACAAACTTTATTTGACTGATAAATTCCCTAGCCCCTCCTACATTCATTTCTGACTTCTTGGCTCAGTTGTGGCACCTACACAAATGGGCCGAATGTGGCATCTGAATTGCATTTCACCCACAGCCTGTGTCGGGAATCCAATTCTGTATGATGCCTGAACTGTGCGCACACATGCACATTCGCGGCTTTTGAACCAACGCAGAACCAATGGGAACTACATTTCCAATGATTCTGTGGCGGAAGAAGCCAAAATTCTGCAGTCAAGTATTTTCTGAATCACATTGTCATCAGCAATGCAATGAAATAAAGTAAAAAGTAACCCCCCCCCCCCCTGAAAAAAAGATGAAAGAAGGTCGCTTAAGTTAAGCTTAAGTTAATTATTGACTCAGTGTTGAAAAAACTGCATAAAAAAAAAGTTTTATTGTCCTTTAATTCCAGAGCTCTTCCTGATATTTATGAATCAATGACAAAATATAACCAATTAAATACACTGTAGCTACCCATCCTTCCGTTCTTTGAAATATCTCTGCTGTTTTTTGTTCCAAAATGTTAATCAGATCGGAAAGATGATTTTTCTGCAAAGTTTTTAATAGTGTATAAATTGAAATAGGTTGGTTTTTATTGCAATCAGGATAATAAAGCAACTCATAAAAGTGTATCTGCATGGAAAATGGGAACTGGGCTTAATTGCTTAATAAATACTTGAAGATGCACTGAAAAGAAAAATCACTTTTGTACTACAAGACAATATTTTATGTAAATATCCATGTGTATCTTTAAATCACGTTGTTAGATATTGCAGATTAATATATATTAAAATATCTGTGTTGAATTTTTTTTTGAGTCACCTATACTGTGAATGTAAAGAGTAATAATAATAATAATAATAATAATAATATATATATAAATATATATATATATATATATATATGCGTTAACAGCATAAGTATAATAACAAGCATGCATATATCCTGACTGCCCAACTTTGCGCAGACTGTCCCAATTTTTGGAGGCAACCCCGCTGTCTTACTGTTTTTTTAGGACCCACAAAAAATGTGATTTCCCCAAAGTCTAGGACATGTGGTAGCACTGACACTCACCCTCCCAAACCCTGCCCCCTGGCATCCTGATTTGCCAGGGGGGGAAAGGTTGAGAAATATAAATATGTTTTAAATGTGGCTGTCGAATCTCCCATGTATGACATCCAGGGGCGTATCGTGCCCCTGAGTGACAGGCGTGCTGCCAGCCAGGAGCACGCCTGTCACTCGGAGGCACGACGTCTCTCGGGTATTTCCGGAGGTTTGTGTGCTGAGAACAGCCAGCACACAAACCCCAGGAAATAACCGAGACGTCGTTACATCCGAAAGACGACGCTGCGTTGAATTCGGCAACAGAGTCACTCACTCTGTTGCCAAATCAACAAGCATGAAAAGTATACGGAAATTCATGTAACTTTTCGTGCGTGTTGAATTGGCAACAGAGTGAGTGACTCTGATGCTGATTTCAAAGCAGCGTTGCCTTTAGGATTTATTTCTGGGGTGTGTGCGCTCTCTGTTTGGAGCACACTAACCCCAGAAATACAAACGCGGGTGCTCCTAGTTAGGTATGCGGCACACACCTAGCACATATGGAGCATCCGCCACTGATGGCATCACCTTGTGGCTTGATAAGCACAGTGCTCTGTGAAAGTCATTCATTTTCATATCAGGCCACAGGTGATGTTTTACAGGAGGAACAACAGACATATTTTATTCACATTTTGCTCTTACTTCAAGCACCTGCTTTCAATCCTAGTGACACAATGTATAGTTATTTTTTGACTGTACAGTATAGAAGCTGATCCCTTCTGAAGCTATATACACATGTTAGCTAATTAATATAATGTTATTTAGAATATAACAGTTGTCTGTCTGTAACTTTGTTGTGGTATCCATTTCAATACATTGTGATTATTTTTAAGCCTTGTTTGTAACGCTTTAAGTGTACAGCCACTTTTTTTTCGTATAAAAGATTAAAAAACAATTTTTGTGTAGTGTTACATTTTCTTCTTTTTGCATATCAACTTTACTGGCTACAACCCTTCTCTACACATTTTATTTCTGGTGGCATTTTTTTTTTTTTGGAATGAAATAGGTGGATTATTTTCTTTTTTTTTGTGGCCCCCTTCCCTGGGCCAGAAGATGAGGATTGAGAACCTGGGGTCATTGGGCAGCTCCAAAGCCCATTAGGGGCCATGAATATTTTTATAGCCACATAACTTAATGGGGGAATAATTTATTTATTATGGGGCCTGTGGACATATTGGCAGCCCCCAGAGAGGTTATTTTTATTTATTAAGGGGGTTAGTAGGAGTTTTAGCAACCTCCAGACCCAGGAAGGGGTTATTGTATGGGGCCAGGGCAAGTACTCCTGGCCTTCAATCAATTTAATGGAAGCTGGAAGTAATTTTGGCAGCCATGATAGTAGCCCTGGCCTCTCACTGTATTTTTTAGATGACTGGAAGCACTTTCCCAGCTCCCTGCCCCTTTAATGGTAATGGGAGGATCAGGCTTTTTTTCTTAGCCCCTAATCTATTTTTTAGGGGCCCCACTGGGGAAAATCGTTTTTCATTAATTTCTTTCACAAGTGTATCCCTCTCAACTGGGTAAGTTATTATTTATTTATTTTTTATAAATATATGTTTCTTTCAAATTTTGTATTTTCAAATATCAAAAGACAAAACAATAGACAAATGTATACATAATGACGTAAGAACACATAAATCACATACTTGTACATTTGGCATCTAAAGGTAAACCAGAACAGTCAAAAACAACATGCACGTTGGGAGAATTCAACATTTATAGAATATCAATACTCAAAGTGTCAGGGGTGGCTTCTTGTCCTGGACCCATACAATAAATACCCGGGCTCTGGAGGATGCTCACATTCCTCCTGACCCCAATAATAAGTAAAAATAACCCCTCCGGGAACTGCTGATATGTCCCCATACCCCATGATCAATACGTTACTCCCCCATTGCTTTATGCAGCTTTAAAAAAAAAATGAATGGGGGTCTGCAGCTACCCGATGGCCCTAGATCCCATTAACATCTGAATCACCAAGATAAGTTCACCCACCAAATGAGTTGCCACCCTATGTTTAAAAAAATACCAGCAATACTATTACCTCCACAGACATAACATTGGCCACAAGCTATATTTTTTTACCAGTTTGCCCCTAAAATACTGACTGTGTTGAGTGTCAACCCTACATACTAATTCATTTTGTTAGTGGACCTTGTCTTGTTATTATAATGTAATTACATTTCAAATAAACCACCTATGCAGAAGGATTGTCAAATTCTGTGTACCAATTATGTCTACATGTCCTATTATCTTTATTTCACATACCTTCAAGAAATAAAATTGCATACACCGTTATTTTATAGTCACCATTATTTAATTATAAATCTACACATCATACTTTGATTTAAACTCATTATTTTTTGGGGGGAAATACGCATTTCCTTTCCAATTCAGGCATCATTCTGTTTTAACTAATTCATTTAGTGCCATTTATTTATATATATGTCCCCCCTCCTTTGTATTTAAATTATAATATAGATAAAGAAATTTTCATTTCTTAAATGCAAGATCCAAAAACACACGTAACTCAGACTTTTCATTCATAGACATTTTAATTATTTGGATGATTTTCCCAAGATATGGACAGAGAAAAATGCTTCCCTACCACCTTCACTGCTTCTGAAAGCTTCTAATTTTCACGTGCTATCAATTTTATTGCCACTTGGGCCTATTTTATACAGATCAAAGGAAAAAAATATTCATTATGTCTAAAATGCTGTCCAATGCACAAGACGGTAGCTGTGTTTTATATGGGTGCTTAGTATCACATGACAAAACATAGTATCGCCTTTTAAAATTATGAAACAGGGTGAATATTTGTGGCACTGCTTGAAAAATTAATCTTAAAGAGACTCCATCACCTGAACTTTGGGTATACTGTAAGTGTAGAGAATACAAAAACATCAAAAATGATCTGCAAATTGTGATAGTCGAATTGCGGGCAAATTAATAAAATAAGATGAAAATTCCTTTTAAACAGATCTGTGTTGTCTCCTATTTATTACATCCCCTTTTCTACGGGAAGTGCATATCAAGTCACTAGGTGATGTCATAACTGGGAGACAGCGCACAGACAGACAGACAAATTTAAAACAAAATGCATTTGCTTGTAATCCTTCACAATCTTTAGATACTTTTTTCATCATTTTGTATTCACTACAGTCAAAGTATAAACACGAGTTTAGGTCCCAATGACTATGTCCCAGGAACACAGAAGCAGAGATCTGATAATGGTCTTTACAGACTTTGAAGGGTCTATTCACAAAAAAAAACTGAGAATAGCTCGAGGAGGTCAACTTTCAATTCGAGATTAAGTCAAATTCAGCACCCAGGTTTGAATCTTACCCTTTGAACGTAATGGGAGACAAAATGATCAAAATATAATTTTGAGACTTTGAAACTCGGAAGCGAATAATGAAAGTCAACCTCTAAAGTCGACCTCTAAAGTCGACCTCCTCGGGCTATTCTCAAATTTTAGTGAATAGACCCGTGAGGGTTTCTGCCAGGAAAATTGAAATGGTTGGTGATGTCACCGGTGATGTAAGGGAGTGATTTCACCCCTCTCTTGGACATCTCATCTCTAACTTGCAAATTGGTATTCACTAACAGTTTTTGCGACATTGAGATGAGACTAGAATTGTCAAACTTAACCTCTGAGATCAGAGGTTGAGTGTGACTTGGAAAATAAAACCCTGCTAGTTGAAATTCAACTCCCATTATAGGCTATAGAAGGCAAATTGAAACAAGTTTTTTATTCTCGAAAAAAATACCCCCATAAAAATGAATCCAGGGGCCTCCCTTGCCTCCATAACATGTATGAGTGGCAGGGAAGTAGCCCTGAACCCCATCCATAATTATCAATGTGGGGGTCCAGGGTTAGCAGCCCTTGTCAGTTATTTCAAAGGGTATTATTTTTACAGGTTTGGGGGACAACATCTTTGACAATCATCCCCCTTATCTGTCCAAGGTAGAGGTGTGGGGAGGGGGAAGTATATAGGGTTAATTTATTAATTATTTATGCCTCCATAACAGGGCTGGGATCCATATGGCAGGCTCAACTCACATGCTCTGGCACTCTGTTTACTGACACAACCCATGCATAAAACCATATATATGCACTGATAAGCCATAACATTATGACCATTGACAGGTGGCAAGCCAGTGGAGGCAGTGTTATGTTTTGGGCAATGTTCTGCTGGGAAACCTTGGGTCCTGCCATTAGTGTGGATGTTACTTTGACGTGTACCACCTACCTAAGCATTGTTACAGACCATGTACACCCCTTTATGAAAACGGTATTCACTGGTGGCATTGGCCTCTTTCAGAAGGATAATGTGCCCTTCTGCAAATCAAACATTATTCAGGAATGGTTTGATGAAAACAACAAAGAGTTCAATGTGTTGACTTGGCCTCCAAATTCCCAAGATCTCAATCCAATTGAGCATCTGTGGGATGTGCTGGACAAACAAGTCGGATCCATGGAGGCCCCACCTCGCAACTTACAGGACTTACAGGATCTGCTGCTAACTTCTTGGTGCCAGATTCCACAGCACACTTTCAGAGGTCTAGTAGAGTCCATGCCTCGTTGGGTCTGGGTTGTTTTGATGGCAAAAGGGGACCGACACTATAATAGGCAGGTGGTCATAATGTTATGGCTGATTGGTTTATAAATATCAAAGATGCTTTGACAAACACTAGATATGTGAAAACTGTGCAATCGATTTTTAGGGTTGAAACCCAGCTGGTAAAATCCTGCCAGGATGGTAAAAAATTGGCTTAGTACCAATGTTAAATCTATGGAGGCAGTAGCATGGCTATTACACTTTTTAAAAAACTCTCCAACACTTCGGGAGAATATTTATACATAACCCCCATTGTTTTTATGTGCATAATTAATAATGATAATTGTATATGGCATACATACTAACATCATGTTTAATGCGTCAGATTAAGCTTTCATTTAAATGCTGCATGATTTAAAATAAAATATACTGTTTGTCTAGTTTTAAAGTGTTTCATGTTATTCATTGAAAATGTTACTTATTCCCAAGACGTTACAAGATTTGTGCTTATTAGAAGCAGCGTACGGCCACAGGAATGATTGCGATAAGAAGGATATGAAAGATTCCGAGAATGATCTCCCTTCTCTATAATGAGAAATCACATAATGATTACTGCCATCACTTGTCTGTGCTTTAACTTATCAGCTGGTCTAGGACTTTGGGCTTCTACGATATTGAGTGTAGATTATAAGCCAGATGGGCAAGAAATTATCTTCAGCTTTCTTGGCACTCAAGACCCAAGCAGCCTTTTTCCCAAAAAATAAAATAAAATGTGAAACAAATTGGGCTTATAGACCCTGCTAATGCAACAGCACGTAGGTATAGAGACCTAAACGGCCAGGCAGGAATATTATTGATAGCTAGAGAAAACAGGGAATAAGATTTTATTAAACCAAGTCAGAGATAGATATCGATAGCTAATAAAAAGTCTTTATTGGTTTACAGGCTCTTGGATAGAAGGGTTCAAAGCTCCGACCCTATCCTTTGCTTTTAATTTCGTTGGAGGTACAAGGTTTATGAATAAAACATATCTCCATCTCTTGTCTGATATTACTCAGAATTTTATCTGACTTTTTTTCTCTATTTCTTAACCAATGGAGTGGAAAGAAAAAACAACTTTTTTTTTATTTTAAAAAAAGATTGTCATAAAAAAGGAATTGAAAGAAAAATAGAAACTTTGGTTTGTGATAAATATATTTATTTCCAAGTAGTTACACTGACTACTTAGATTTTTTGCTTTATCATTATCATAAATAAATAGAAAAAAAGATTAAAATATTTTTTTTAAGATTCACAATGTATAAAGATAGTTTTTTTTTTTTTACTATCAATAATTGTATTATTATTATTATTATTATTATTGTTAACACTAACAATACTATTTTAATACAACAAAAATATTACTTTTTATTATGTTTACAATAACATTTAACATTTTCTTTAACTCCTTTGCAACATTGGATGTACTAGGTCTGTTCTATGACAGCAACAGAGTTGCTGGCAGGATGGACCTAGTCAGCCAATCGTAAGGCTTTTTTTATTTTTATTTGTTGACATTTTTGATGTTCAGTGGTGAATGGAGCATATTGGTTAGATGAAAACCCTTGGTTTTTGTTGCACAGATTCCCTTATTTGAATGCCTCCAATGCTTTGGAATTCAAACTTCCCAAACTGCCAATTCAGACCCAAATTGAGGGATACCGAGTAGCTGTGTTTTGGGGATTTGTGAATTTTAGCTAAAGTTCACAATCTGAAAAAAATGTGGGGCAAATTGAGGTTATTGAGTAGACCCATATAAATTTTTATTTTTTATTATGCTTTTGCAGTTTTTAGTACATTCTTCCCAAAACTCCCAAAACACCTTACAAGTTTTGGTTGTACTTTATTTGCTACTTAGATTGCTTTCTAGCTGCTTTACACCTTGGAGGTGGGTCTCCTGTACTATTGATGGGTAGGCAACAGGTGTGCAGTGACGTAAGAAGTTGAGGAGTAGTATTTTCCTGTTGCAACTTGAATACTGCCCATTGGTTTCCAAATATTTTTGCAGAACTATATCCAGATCAATCATTGAATCTCCCTTAGTGTTCAGTTCTCTTAGTTCAAGGAGAATCCTGGTGGGTCTGTTATTTTGGTGTGAGGGGTAGTATTTTGCTTCTGAAATGGAATGGGTACTGCCTTTGGTTTCCAATTATTTTGCAATAGGTTCCTGCCTACCTATTTCCAAGTCTGGAAGAGTCCACAGTAGAGATGTCTCCTGAAGGAAAAAAAATAAAATAATAAGCCAGGGCCCTTGCTACAGTGGGATATTATACTTCTTTAAATTAAATGGGCAGTACCCTGACATTCCAAGTTAATCTTTTTTTTAAAGATTGTTAGCAAGGTTTTTTTTTTTTTGGACAAACTGCCAAACAGGGAGCAACCAGTGAAAGTACCAACGAGTGGTGTTCTGTGGATGTGCTCTAGGAGAGTAAAATGAATGTTTGTGAGAGTATGTGTTTAGTAACTGGCTATAATCAGTTCAATGCCCAGTGGGTCACCAAAACACATTCCTTCTTATGTGAACAATCAAGCTAAGACAACTAGAGAGCAAAAGTGGTGGGCTTGGAAAAAACAATTGACACTGGACTGAGAATCGTTTGGAGATTTGCAATGTAGTCTTCAGTAGTGTCTGTAAGATGATCCAGGTAGAAGACGGATCAATAATGGAACAAGGACAATGAGATTTCCTAGTTTAAACCAAAGTGATTACAAGAAACAGGGGTCTGAGTTTTGGAATACCTAGAACATTGTAACAAGGACACATTCATATTAATTGATTGCCAGAATAATGTGTAATGCCCACACTGGCACTTTAAGTGTAAATAAATATTATCTTACCTTGATGGACAGTGTAGCAGCTCCCATCGAGGCAGATTGAAAGGAAACATGAATAAAGGAGAAGGAATGGGAGAGGGACCAGAAGGATGAAAAATGGGATCTAAGACAAGCTATAGGGTAGAAGCCAGGAGACAGAGTTAATGCCTAATAGGATAAAAGACAGGCTGGAGACAGAGTTAGTCGTCAATAGAGTGCCAGACATTAGATGGAGCTAATGGCCATTGGAATGAGACAAGAGACAGGGTTAATAGATTGTAAAAGAGAAACAGTGGTAGTTGTCAGGAACTTTGGGGACCTGGGCAATACCATAATGAAGGAGGTTTCATGGTAAGTAAGGAAAAGAGTAAAATAAATAATAATGTAAACCAGTGTCCTTCTCTCCAACCTGGCAAGTGACAATGCGAAGTAACAGAAGCAGCAACTGCGGGATTTAGCTAGCAGACTAATTGGATCCCTGTTGTACTCTTGGACACAGGTCATCTGCCCTTTTTCCCCTGTAGTACAAATGGCCCAGAGCAGAGAACATAATTTTATGAAACAGAGACATAATTCACACTTCACATTAACAGACAGCCATACAATGTCACTTATGTTATAAAGTGAGGCAAACTATAAACCCAAAGTAAAAAAAAATAAGGCATAGAAATGGCAGCTTTCTACAAGGTGCTTAGGACTCACAGTGTTGCTCTGCACTTGTGCTCACCAGCAATGGTAGACCTGCAACTGAGAGGAAAGGATATGTGGGACATCAGAAATGGCACATGCTATAAAAACTGTTGGACCATCATGATGGACTACTTTTATAACCCTTTCCAGGTAGGATACTGGAGGGGAGAAAACGTTAACTTGGGCACTTCTGCTCCATTGACTACCGTATTTTCCGGCGTATAAGATGACTTTTTAACACAGGAAAATCTTTTCAAAAGTTGGGGGGTCGTCTTATACGCTGGGTGCTAAGGGTTAACTTACCTACTTTCTGCTCTGTCTCCTCTCCCACTGTTAAGCCGGTCCGTGGCTGTGAGGGAAGCGTTGTAAGCCCCCCTCCAGCCGCGCAGACAATAAAGTTTGTTTAAACTTTTTTTTTAAACAAACTTTATTGACAGCGCGGCTGAAGGGGAGCTTGAAATGCTTCCCTCACAGCCACGGACCGGCTTAACAGCGTGAGACAGAGTAGAAAGTAGGTAAATACTGGGGATTGGGGATTGGGGAAGGGGGGAGGAGGGTGGCAAACTCTATATTTTAACCTCAAAAGTTAAAATATAGATTCTATTTTCCGGCATATATGATGACTTTAACCCAATAAAATCTTCTCAAAAGTAGGGGGGTCGTCTTATACGCCCAGTCGTCTTATACGCCGGAAAATATGGTACTTTTACCGTGATGTTCAGCCACTTCGGGTTGGTTAAGTATCATGGCAAAAGTAGTCCTGCACCAGGTCTAATGCAGTAATGACTAGGCATTGTACTTCATCCAACATATTGGTGTGCCACACTACAGCCAAATTGACAACATTCTGCATGTGAATTATGCTTATTGTAGTACAAACACCAGAGGTGACAAAATATTGGAGGTTGGTGGGTAAGATATTTGTGCCCAGCCCCTCACAATATTTTCTGTCACTGCTCAGGTCAATGGAGGCCAGAAAGTCCTGGTCCCCATCAAAAAAAAAAAATTGCAGCATCGTCCTTTCACAGAGGCTTCATGGACATTGAGTTCCACAACTAGTACCAAACATATCACATCATCAACTGAACACCATATTGGATAGTTTACTTTTCCGGATTGCTGTGTTGTTATCATCTAGTTCATGTTCCCTTGCCTATGTTACTCTATACCCTGTTTAGCATTTTTTTTTACGATAAAATCCTAACACTGTAGAATAATGAATAATTGTTGAATCTACTGTTCGTGGTTCACTGAAAGGTGGTGCTGTACAGCATCTGTGTATCGACAGAAAAATTCCTACTTTTCTCAAATGCACCACTCTTGCTAATGTCTTCGTTACTGTTCCTGCACTCGTTAATGACAGCCTTTAAATGGAACTACATTATTTTAATGGAATAAAATTTCACCCAAAAATAGTAAACTGTTGCTGTTGCAGATATCAAGAGATTGATCAATCACGATGCGCAATATGGTGGAAACCTGTAAATGCTTTAAGCATTACATGTAAGGAAGAGTTCAACATCAGGGAAACAGATGGCTCTTTAAATAACTGCATTTCTGGAGAGAGGGGGAAAAAAAGCCTGTAATGTTTAGTGCCGTCTCTTTAAAGTATGCTCTACTCTACTTTACCTAGGCATTTTTTTTCCCCAACAATTTTTACTTGTTAAAAAAAAGTTTATTGCATTTGTAACCCAAATTCCAGACATAGAGCAGAACAAAAAATGTGTTTTAAATGGGTATGTTGTGTCTCTTATTTATGACAGCACCATGAAAATACAAAATAGGGAGGTGGACAGTGCAACATGGAAACAGCCCAACGCGTTTCGTCCACTGTTAAGAGTCTATGTGAATGTACGGAATGCATTCAGTACCATTCGTCGACCGGTTATAGTTTTATGATTTTAAGTGAAGTGAATAAAGGGAAGTTTTTGGCTGAATTCTGTTCACATTGTAATAATACTCACTTAGAACTTTCAAACTACATTTGCGAGATTAACCCAGAGGCTCTGACATTGGCAGCGGCATGCCAGGCTAAATAAATGTGCCGTTTTGTGACAAGCATGTTTTAAGAAGAATAATTCAAAACGGAAACACCAAAAAGGGACAGAACTAGAGCTCGGTGGGACAGCGAGATTGTCTTCCAAAATCAGGAATGTCCCATGCATAGTGGGTGGCATGTTATATTTGGATCCTATTTATGAACAATCCATTTAAAACATTTTTTTTTTTTTACATGTGATTAAACAGACGCAGCCGGGACTTTGATTTAATAATTAAATATACACGGTCCATGCTATTATGACATTACAGTATAAACTAGCAGTAATCACATACCTGAGGATACTTTAACTGGGACCTTCACGTTTTAAAATACTTGACTAACAGAAGTTAGAGGACAACTGTCCCCCCCCCAAAAAAAGTTCTGTTATATTGAATGATTGCATCAAGTGTAGACATTTTAAATAGAAATGTTTAAATGAAAAAATAAAAATAAAGTAACTTGTCTTTGCTTGTTTAGCTTTATCAGGGGGCGGACATGTTGTTTAGAATCTTTGCTTGTTTAGCTCCATAACGGGGCGGACATGTTGTTTAGAATCTTTGCTTGTTTAGCTCTATCAGGGGGCGGACATGTTGTTTAGAATCTTTGCTTTTTTAGCTCTATCAGGGGGCGGACATGTTGTTTAGAATCTTTGCTTTTTTAGCTCTATCAGGGGGCGGACATGTTGTTTAGAATCTTTGCTTTTTTAGCTCAATCAGGGGGCGGACATGTTGTTTATAATCTTGGGTCAAAAAGGTCAGATTAAAGGAATATCAGATGAAACATATCTGCCTCCAGATATTGCCATTCAAGCAGGGAGGGCTAAATAAAGTGATTTATTTCTATCCTTACATTAAAGAATTTCTATTTAAAATGCCTGCACTTGGTGCAATCTTTCAATTAAACAGTTGGAAATATTAAACAAAAAAGTCACCATAAATTGGGGATTTTTAAAGGAGGATTTTTTTTTTCTCGAATTCATATGTCCAATCTAGAAGAAAAAAAAATGTCTCTGCGAGACTATAATCTGAAACGTGTCATACTTGATCCATACTGGATACTCACAAGGTGAACAACAGTCTGCAGCCTGCTGTTCAATAAATGGTTTTGATGAACTATTCTGCCACCGGAGAATGAATTGCCCCACCGAGCAGCTTGACGTGGGCGACACCTGCCTACAGTAATCAATCGTACACACCGACCTACAAAATGTAGACAATCCCTGTGTCAATAACACACAATAAACAACACAAAACGGAGCAGGGAGACATTTTTGCAAAAACTAGAGTTACATTATGTTGGTAGCATGAATTGTGTTATTACATACAGTCTCCTCCCTAGGTGCCAAGTAGCTTCAACTACTGCACTAAAAACAGGTTAGAAACATAGAAACATAGAAACATAGAATGTGTCGGCAGATAAGAACCATTCGGTCCATCTAGTCTGACCAATTTTTTTTTTTTTTTGGAGTACTTTTATTAGTCCCCCGTTCCCGGTCTTATAGTTAGGATAGCCTTGTGTCTATCCCACGCATGCTTAAACTCCTTCACTGTGTTTACCTCTACCACTTCTGCTGGCAGGCTATTCCATACATCCACTACCCTCTCAGTAAAGTAATACTTCCTGATATTACTTTTAAATCGTTGCCCCTCTAATTTAAGACTATGTCCTCTAGTTGTGGTAGTTTTTCTTCTTTTAAATATACTCTCTTCCTTTACAGTGTTGATTCCCTTTATGTATGTAAATGTTTCTATCATATCCCCCCTGTTACGTCTTTCCTCCAAGCTATACATGTTAAGATGCTTTAACCTTTCCTGGTAAGATTTATCCTTCAACCCATGAACCAGTTTAGTAGCCCTTCTCTGAACTCTCTCCAAAGTATCAATATCCTTCTGGAGATACGGTCTCCAGTACTGCGTCCAATACTCCAAGTGAGGTCTCACCAGTGCTCTGTACAATGGCATGAGAACTTCCCATTTTAGGTTCTAACCATTTTGGAAATACTATGTTTATTGTAGCCAGTTCAGGCTAGAGTTGTGATCAGGGTTACATGGCTGATGTTGGCTAATACTTCTATGATCTCTGTCGAAGAAAGGAGAACTCTTTTTTTTTTGTCACTTACCATAGTTCACGGTTTACTGCCCACATCACACCTTGCTCAGTACATTTTACGAGCCGTTTTGGTGCAGCCGCGTGAACCTACATTATATTAAATCTTGATGGAAAAATAAAATGTGAAATATGACTATGTGCCAAGATCAATAGCAGTAATCTTCTAGTAATCTGTGTCCTGATAACATGTGATCTCACTGGCAGATGTGTAGCACAAGACAATGCCTGTTAGCAAATGGCCAGAGTAGAATTGATGGATTTTAAAGGAGCAGTCATGCTTCATTAAAAACAAAAAATACGTAATTTATGCGTTTTTCAGGGGGCCTTTTTGGTGGTTTTTTTTGTCAGAATGAACCAGGTAAGACTGGAGTGCAAACAATATGTTGCATTACAGATGAGAAACAGCAACTAAAATAGGTTGAGAACCATATGATGCTTCAAATTCTTTGTGAATTAGGGACACAAAAATGAATGAGCTATCTGTTTATCATTTCTGTGATCAAACTAATAGGAGAACCAGGGGTCATCTGACCAAGATCGTCTATATATGTCAGGATCCCACCCATATTCCCAGACTCATGCATAATATAATAGGGTGTTTGTGTTTACATTTTCACTTTGGCCTTCACTGGCCATTCTGCTTGTGTTTGGCACTGTTACTCCACACATTTGTGTGAGCACGGCCTAATTCTAGGACCTATGTATTATGTGCAGACCAACCCTTTAAAAAGCTGCAGCTTTCTGCAAACATTGCATTATTTGTGTTTCAACCTGGAAGTTTTACCTTTGATGTCTGATTTGCTGTTCTGTTGCTGGCTACATTTATCTAGATTTTCTCCTAACCTGGGGGAAGCATTCCAATGTCTCCTGTTGTTTCATGGCTGAAGAAGGAGACTGCTCCGAGCGCGTTGCCCCGTGCTTCCCTACCCAGTCCTCTGCTTTATCCAACATTTAAAGAGACTTTACCTGCATCACCCCTTGGAGTGTTTTGCTGATCCTCATGGACTTCTTTATGCCCCTTTACAGCTCATATGCCAATGAACAATTATCTACATATGGGTAAGACAGTGGCAATTTTCTGAGGCTACTCCAGCATTTATCAATTTATTCTTTTGTTTTTTTTTCTCATTTCTGTCCTATTTTTTTGCTGTTTATTTCAGTGCTTTAATACCACTGTACTTTTTCTGCACTTTGATTTTTTTATATCTTCCTAATCTGTGGATGTAGGCCACCCTTAATATTTACAAGGGGCATTTTTGTTTTGTTTAGTTTTGTTTTGCTTTTCTACATTTACTTTTTTCTCCCCATTTTAGTATTTTGTATTTTTTGTGGTTAGGACAACATTTATTATCACTCTGCTGAAAAAGTTACCCTTTGAGCCATAAATAACCACACTATTTTATTTTTTGCTTTTTTATGCATATATTTTTCTGTGTTTTTTTTTTTCCGCTTTTCTTGTACATACTTTTTTCTGTCTCACGGTAGTGTTTTTCTTACTCTTTATTTTTGAGTGCTCTCTCTAGTTTTCTATCTATGTTTTTTGCTATTTTTTCCAGTTTTCTCCTTTTGTTCTTTTTTTAATATATTTTTGACTGTCATTTCATTACTAATAAAATATATTTACAAAGAATCTATCAGTGTGCATGTCTGCTTTATTTTCTATATTCCTGTTGTTTCTATACTTCCAGTCTGTGCCCTGTCTGAGGAATTCCAGCTTGTGCCCTATCAGAGGGATTTCAGCCTATGCCCTGTCCGGGCACCTGCCAGTCCAGCTCCAGATATATACAAAATCCATACAGTGTGGTTAAACACCACACAGGTGAATGGAAAAAGTAAACAAACCCCTTGACATGTTTCATGTTGAACACCAACTTAGCTTAGTTGTAGGTGTCTCGATTCGAAGATTCCAAAACATATTTTTTACATTTCTTGTGCAATAGAGTGTCATAGAACATCGCTAGTGCCGTTGGAACCTAGGTGTCGAATTGTGACCCTCTAGCTGTTCTTGGACTACAACTACCATAAGGTTCTGCCTTCTAAAAAGCTAGTGGGGAATTATGGTATTGTAAGTTTAGCAGCTGAACTCCTAGGCATTGGAAGGCCATAGGAATTTTGTTTTCTTTTTAATGATGTGTTTTTTTCTAGTCAGAAGTACAAAAAAGCTTTAACATTTCTGGTAGAAATGTATTTTTTGTGTGTGTGTCACACTCTATTATGTCTTTGAATTTTATCCAAATTGAGAATAAAGACTGGCTGTGCTGGAGAAAGGATAATTGTGAGTTACTGTCATTTGATAATTGAATTTTTTTTTTGGGGGGTAGGCAAGTGATCCCTTGGTTCCTAGTGAAGTTTCATAACCCAAGCATTACATATATACTACCCATATCATAATCAGGACATTGACAAGGCCGGAGATTTGAATTTTGTTGAACTTTTCTCGACAAAACCTTTTCCTACACTGAAGATGTGTGCTCCTCTCTGTATCCTGTGCCAGTTCTTTCAAAAGGACAAGAAATATCACAGTGATCTGGCTGCCAAATCAAATTCTTTGTCAGACAGATAGGTGTTTTAGTGAGGACTTTTGCGGAAAATAGACGGGTTTTACATTTTTCATTAGCGTATCTTTTTGACAGTTGAACTCTATTATGATGTCTTCGGGAAGTATCAGATCCGTTCTATTATCCTGTGTGACAAAGGGAAAGAATTGGCAATGATTTTAGAAAGGTCACACTACTCCAATGTTCTGCTGCACATAGTTCAGCTCTAATGAAAGAGGTTTAACAGATGAAATTTCATAGTAAAATATACAATGCATTAACATTTCAAAAGAAGGGGGTCGTATCAGTTCCTCGGAAATGCATATGGGAGGTTAGATCGGCTTGCTGATGGTTGTAATAGTTTTACATCTTATAGATGCCGTATTCTTGTCTAACACTTTCTATAACTGCATTGTTCCAGAACCCCAAAAAATTGGGGCTATTTACTAAAACACAAAAATCACTTGTAAGCTCACTTTTATGGAATCGCCCCAATGTTTCATTGGAAGCTGATATAATATATTCTAGCGGCCTTAAAATGAGTATACAATGGCACATTTTTTTTAAGTAACATGCTTTTTTGTCCTCCAACAGGCTGCCTCCATGCTCGACTGTGATACATGGACTGTCAAGCATTGCTAATGTCACTCATTGCTGGCTGTCACTCATTGCTAACACTCCTAACTGAGTCTTCGCTATTGATTGTATCTTAGAGTGAAAGTCGATGTCTGCACTACAGGTCTGATTTAACAAGACCCTGATAAATGCAAGTAGTAAGTCATGCTTTAGTCTGGACTAGTGGCATAGAAGGTTATACAGTCATAAAAAAAATACATTTAAATGAATTAAATGTTGCTAAAAAAAAGAACAAAATACATATTGGCTTCAAAATTGTCAGGTGGGCAACAAGCTATTATTTCCAAGAATTCTTAACTAGTGGTGTTATAATATAGTCGTATATATATCATGCTTTTCCATACCTTCCAACTTTTTGGTGTGAAGCCAAATGTGGGTGGGGTCATAAGAAGCTCTAACTTACCCAGTACAGACAGTGGTAGCTCACTTCTTTGTGTTTAGGCTGTGTGTGCAAATACCGTTTAACACTATGCTGCCTATACACAGTTCAATGCACTGTGCATTTTTAGTAGTAATATTAGGACAGGGTTTACAAAAGGACTATTGCTATTATTAACTAGAAAACACAACCAAGCACGCACGAGTATCCAGGTGGCTGCCAGATAAATATCCCAAATGCCCTCATAACTTGAGGTTCTAGGTACCATTACCCCCTCGAAACTCCCTCCTGAATTGACTCCCCCTCTGTTAAATATTATATTAACCCCCCTGGATACCCAGCAGGCTTTGGTCACAAGCCCATCATCCAGGATGGGCTCCCACCCCATAAAGAACAATGGCCTTTTCTAACCCCTCCTGAAGGGCTAGGTTGAAGAAAGTAAGAATGGCTGACTATCCAAGCCTCCAAACAGGACCCCAGAAAGATCATGTTAAACATCCACTAGTCACACTGACAATAAACAAACAAATTGTTTTGTATTTAGTTTTTTTATGACAATCTGTGAGGGCGGATGTAAGACTTGTACCTCTGCAACTCCCAACATCCAGTCTTTTTAATTAAGTCCTCCCACAGTCCTAACTCACAAGGATTCCAAATAAGTGGGTACTGAGTTCCCTAGCTGAGGCCTAAAATTGCACCAATCCCAACCCCATAACCCTTATAAACTGAAACCGTGACAAACCGGAATGATTGGTGTGCACTAGAAGGGACAAAGCCCCTTTGCTGCGTACCATTAAAAACTCAAAAAGTGCACCGCACCGGGCACACCCTCTCCCCTGAGACTGGGAATTGTTTGATAGTCCAACCTGCCTATTGTATATCTTTCTTAAAATACCACAATCAAATTAGGAGTTTTGTGGGTCCCACTGCACGTCATCCACCAGTAAGCCACCCTAAATTGTTTTTGTGGCACTGAGCAGTTCTGAGGGGGACAAATTGTTTTTGTGGGACTGAACAGAAAACTAAGGAAAACACTGCACTGAATTGAAAAGTTTCAAACTTCAAGACACAAATTTCAGGGAGCTGTGCTAGCAAGTGAGGCAACGCTGATGCAATTTGGGATTCCTGTTATCCGCTACTGAGAGGAGATTTCATGTGAAGGAGACCAATATGCACTATTACAGAAATAATAAAGTGGATACTTACAATAGATGTACACACCTGTGATCCAGAGTAATGAGGATTCAGTGCAGTGACCCACAGGACTCAGACATTTAAATCATAGCAGTTCATAAACCCCAGTTTAGTAGGTGTATGAAGGGGTTTCAGCAGAGTATAATATAGTTGTAATCCACAGTATGGGGTACCACAGTTCATATATGCAAAAAGCAAGATATGACATCACATATGCATGTACTTAACAGGTGTAGCAACTTTGTAATCCACACAAACAGAAGCACAGTTTATGGGAATAGCAAAGCTAGGGGTCAGTTGT
The DNA here is from genome assembly GCA_036172795.1 of Pelodytes ibericus. NCBI lineage: Eukaryota > Metazoa > Chordata > Amphibia > Anura > Pelodytidae > Pelodytes > Pelodytes ibericus. The sequence continues at coordinate 212,934,228 of CM069860.1, read as the reverse complement.
TGTAAGGATCGGTGTAAGACCAAACAGGTGTTTCAAGACCTAGGAACAACAAACAGGAAATCATCCAAATAGTGAACTATTGAATGATGATCTGACTACACATTCGGGGAAATGTGCTAAATCTCTCAAAGTAGGAACAGGAGACAGAGGTCTACATAGAAAGCTCTGTCAAACCAGCAAGCGAGGAGGTGGTGGCAAATCCAGTAAAAGTAAAGAAGGTGAAAAAGCTGATTCAATGTTGGCTTTTGCTTTGAGTGATCCAGGGCCAAAAAACCTAACCAGGTCCACTGTTCTGTCCAATGACGAAAAGACACTGAGCAAATCCCCTTGTCTATATTGTAATTCATGGATAGGCCCTTGGGGTATAAACAATAGTGGCTGAGTCTAAATTTCTCAGGTACCTTTTTTGGGACTACACCCAAGGGAGAGACCCATGAATTGTCCATGGGAATAACTTGAAATGGGCCAGTCCTAAGCCCTCACCATCTCTGGGAATTGAAACACTGATTTGCAATTACTCAAGGAGACGTGGCTAGGTACAAAAAATGTATCCTGAATCTGAAAATATGATGAAAAAAATATAAAAAAAACACTTTTTCTAACTTTACCTAAAAAATAATTTACACAAATTCAATAATTAAAAAATACCCAGTCTAAATAGTTTCTAAATGTTTTCCTAAGTTCAGAAATATGCTTGTTTCCATGTTTTTCTGCAGTTTATAGGGCAGAAACCAAAAATAGTGTTTTTTTTTCTACATTGACCTTTTGACCACAACCTGAACCCTAAATGTAACCCTAACTTTAACTCCAACACTAAAACTTATGCTAACCCTTAATATATTTCAATTTTAATTTGTATTTAATTATATCCCTATCCCTTGTGCTAACCCTAATTTAATTGTAACCCTAACAACTATTCCAACACTAATCCATTTAGATTTTAGCTATTTAAGTCTTTTTTTTTTCATTTCAATGTTGCTGACTTTTTTTTCGCTTACGAAGTTATAACCACAAGAGGGCACAGCCATATTGCAGGCGTATGCTGCTCCTGCAATAAGGCGCCCACAATCGCTCCTTGGAGCGATCATCGGTACCCCAGAGCCGGAATTTCAGTTCTGTCTATTGCCTCAACATCGAGACAATAGAGCACCACCATCAGATCAGTTTTCACGATCATTGATTACAAAAACCGCTCGTTCCACCACAGGACTTGTTAAGCACGCCTGAAGTCAGCAACGGAGTTGTGGGCTGGACATGCCTGACACGTCCTTTGTTGTTAAAAAAAAAATACAGCTTTCTACCTAATTTAGGGATTTGCTTTGAATTTTGCTAACACAAAGTATAGATCATTTTTTCATAATTTTTTATTTTCTACATTAACAGTAAAAAGTGTTTAGGTGACACAGTCCTTTTAACCAAAGGCTTCTTAGAATTAAAACAATTTAACTTTCCAAATTCCTTATTGTCTCAGAGAATAAAGTACTATTTTTGAGTCTAGAAGGACATTTTTGCAGAAAAACTGAAAATTGTTTCCCACTGTACTTTTTATTTCTTCTTTACGATATAAAAAGCAGAGACAGGGATGTGCTAGAGCTTGAACTCAATGGCCTTGAGACTATTTTAAATCCAGCTGTTGGAAGGGATACAGCTGAACAATATCAAACCATTTACCCTTTACAGAAATCCTCAAGCACGAATTATACAGGGAAAAAAAATTGGAATAAAAGAGAAAATAATATTTCCAAGTGGCTGAGGGCAGCTTGTTTGTAGAACATATAATTACCCAACACATACTGTAAAAAAAAAATAGATTTTAAATCTTTGGAGTCATGGGTATATTTACTTCTTTTGATGCTTATAAGGCTTTGCTATGAAAAGAAAGATGCCATGATTAACCGAAAAATATTGACATCTGGCTTTGCATAAAGGAGTCATTGACTTTGCTCAGGGCAGGTGGCCTTAAATAACTGTATTTTAGTGCTTCTAAGGAAACAGCTGCTCTTTTTTTTTTTGTATCCCATTTTGTTTTCCTTCCTCTAAAATGGAGTTATGCTCATTTGACTTGGATCTTTGAATTTTATACCCAGAAACCATAGCAGGATTCCATGATACGTAATGGCTGCGTCAGTTTGGGTTTCTTCATTAGGAAATCCATATTTTTTCAAATAATGAAATTAATGAAAAGTCTACGACCATCGCAAGGGGATGGCTTTGTCTTTGGGGGTAAAAAAAAGGAATTTTTTCATAAAAAATGTGAATCAAGACAGAATTATAAAAGGTTATATTTGCTTTCCTAATGATGTAAAATAACAGAATGTAAAATAACAGAATCTACTTATACTTTGGAATGTCAAAAGCATTTATTGATAAAGAGAGTGCTCCCATATCATTCCAAAATCCTGTTTTCCAATAAAAAATGAATTGCAAGATACTACAACATTGTTATTTTTGCTGTTGTTCCAATGTAGACCGCAATTCCATTGTATGCTGTATAAATAAGTGTTAATATAATGTATAAAAAAAATAAACTTATTAATAAAATGATTGACCCCATAATTGAGCACACAAGATAAAGATAAGCAAAAATGTGCTATTCCGGCACTCAAAAGGTTAAATGAGCAATACTGTTCTATCGCTTTTTCAAATCGGCTAAGAAGTTCTTTGATGATAAGATAGTTTATTTGTGACCAGTCAATGAACTAGTTACAAAGCTTTGAGAAGTGTGAAATGAGTCAGTTGTCTGTGATTTCCCAGATGGCTCTAGACTTCTGTGTTCCCCTCCCCCCACCACACACTTGATAGACAGCTATTGCCAAATGCTGCTAAGGGCGAGTTTCAATCTCTTTAATCGGAAATCTGAAAATGTCACACGCCGTACAGATTTCTAAAAAACTTGCTGACTGGCAAAATAGCTGAATGCTTGTAAATGAGCTACAGTGGATGCCTTATATCAATGCTGGACTGGTAGATAACTATCTTATTGTATCTATCTCACTGTACAAATCCATTTCATTTCTAATTTCCTCTAGTCCCTCTTTGATGTCAGATATATTTGAAGGGAGATTTGGGTAGCTCTTGTGCATCGTTGGGTTCTCATGTGTGGGGTGGCTTACGTTTCTTAACAGTAGCCTGTTTAATTTTCATATTTTTGTATTTTAGTTCAATGGTTGAGGGTACCTGAAACGGGCTTTTTAGATGACTATATAATGTAGCTACCAATGTAACCCCAGCCAGGTCCTCAGAGATATAGAAACAAGTGAATGGACAGAATTGGCATAAATAATATCGTGTGCTACTGAATTGACCAATCGAAATTAACAATACATAAGAAATTCAGTGCACAACCATACAAATGTATCTTAAACATTTTCTTGTTATTTTAAAAGCACCTATCTTAAATGCAAATATCAGAGATTTAGTCACATAATATGGCCATATGATGCTTAGTCCACTGCTATGCCAAAGTACAACGAAATTGGTCAGACTCCATCTCTATATATCTTACTTACATGGAACTGAACCTCAAATAATTTATTTTGAACTACAATTTATACAATTTCACAGGACACAACATGCAGCCCACCTGTGGGTGGTCTGCATGTTATGGAATGTGTAGAACTTTACATCCTTCAGAATGTATAGTTCATATGTATTCAGACTGAAAGCTACTAGTTTATCAAGTTAGTTCCATTGGGATCCACTTCTTAATTGGAATGGATGGGATGCAGGTGGCATAGAACTCTGAGAGGCCAAGTCCAGGTGCTATGGTGCAAGTGTGGAGACACGGGGCCTGGTGCTGCATAACTGCACTACCCTGATAGCTTATGGTTCCAGGTTTGTCCAGCCACATATCAAGCCCATGTGGAGGCAGCTGCTGTATCCAGTATATCAAAGCAGGAACTGAAGAAATCCTGCAGATATCCTTTAGCAGGCATGAATCAAAACTCAACAGAAAAGCAGTAAGTATAGGCCAGTACAAACAAAGAGGCAGACTAAGCAGAACAAATAACAGAAAAACAACTGAGGTAGAACAGAACTGAATACAGAGTGCAGGTTTACAGGACAAAGGCAAACAAGCAAGATAAAGCAGAAGCCAAATCATGGATAAATAATACAGGGCACAGGGTTACACATAATAAAAGAGAAATACAGGGCACATATACAACACGCTGAGGCCAGGGCTAAAACACACACAGAAAAATACAAACAAACAAACATACAGGAACTAGCCTAACTGTAGAGATGGTAAAGTGTAGGGGGTTGATTGCACCAATTGGCCAAATGATGTTTAAGTTTGCCAATCACATCATGGTATCTGACAATTAGGAAGTTCCTTGCTATGACAGAATCTAAAAACTTACATTACATAGTCATGCAGTGATTACCTAAAGAAACACAGGCTGGAAGCTTGGAGAAGCAAAAGAAACGAGGGTGGTTCATTATGTAACAGAAAGGAAACAAGGCAGAAAGAAACAAAGAAAACCTGGAATGGAACTTAATAATAAAAAGCAGGAAAACCAGAACTGGACTAGTACAGAAGAACATAACAATCTATAAACAGGGTTCTAATACAGGACAGAAACACTATGCAAGGGCATGACATTTAAGGGACTCTAAGGCAGGGCATTCCATAAAAAGGGCACTATGACAAGGGCAGGGCATATACTGGACTAAAGCTAAACTTGGGCAGGTGCCAGACAATAGCTAGACATGGGCAGATGCTGGTCTGTGGCTATGAAAAAACTGGTAAATCATAGAACACTGTACCCAAGTAGGTCTGTTAAATTGAAACACACGAGACATAACTAATGGAGGACTACAACAGTATTGAAAAAATAAAAAATATATATAATTTATTTGGATGCAAGGTAAACCTGGTATCAAGACATCAGGATGTATCAAAAGATATTAACCCCTTAATGCTTATGGAGGTATATATACGTTCTGCATTGCACTATTTAGTGCAATGCTACATGCCTGCAGTTACTCTCAGAGGCTGATCCAAAGCAGATTCTGAGAGTGCTTCGGCCCCCTCCCTGCCCTCCCCGCGCGCATGCGATCACCTCGAATGTGATCGTTTACGTATTCAACACACATAGGCAGTGATCATCTTTGTGTGTAAAGTGTTGCAATGATGATCGAGGCATCATGCATCATGCACCTTCTGCGCCCTCCAGGGCACCGCGATCACCCGTGGATCGGAGCATGCTCCTCCAATACAGCGTGCCCAGCAGAGAGCGACAGCAAGTCAGAGAAAAAAAATATCTTCCGTCACTCTGAAACTGTTGCTTTACTGCCTCTAGAGGCAGTCAGCAGCATTACAGTTAGGAAAAAATAAATACATAAAATAAATAAATAAAAGGAAAAAGCTAACTCTAGATCTTAGTTAGGGTTACAGAAGGGTTCAGGTTAGTACAAGGGTTAGATTAAGGTGTGGGGGTAGATTTAGGGTTTGGGTAAATTTAGGGTTGGGGTAAATTTAGGGTTTGGGTTAAAAGGTCACTGTAGAAGAAAATGGTTAGGAAACAAAAAAACACTAATATTGTTTATTGCCCTATTACTTGAGATAAAACATAGACAAACATGGAAACATTGGTATTTCTAAACTCAGGACAAATATTAGAAATATATGGATGGGGTCTTTATTACCATTTGTAATTGTTTAAAAAAAATCAGGTCAAAGTAAGAAAAAGTTTTTTTATGGCATATTTTCATCATATTTTATAGTTTTTTTAATAGTAAATTATATCATACGATGAAAATAATGGTATCAAATTAAAGCCCTATCCGTCCTGATATATAATTTGTGTGGGTGGACTTAACACAAAGAAAGTAATTCACAGTTCAGTAAACATATGAAAAAAATTATGTAATTCTGGTCTTCAAGGTACATCAAATTCAGCATAGCACTCTGTCACTAAGGGGTTAAATACCTCCATATCAGCATACCAAATACATAAATATATATAAAATATACATAATCAGCAACCATCAAGGTAAAGAATGTTAAATACGTGCAGATGATTGACTTCAGGACTTCATAAAGAGAGAAAATTAGAATGTCAAAAAGTTGCACAACATCAAGGGGCATAAAAAAATGAATCTGTACTGCAGTCAGACAAAATGAAGCCAAACATAAATAACCAGTCTATGGCTAGGCTTAGCAGGTGCTGGCAATGAGCTAATGACTATGTGCTTACGAGCATGAAACGCATCAAGCTTGGTCAGCTGTTAGATCTATTTTTGTATGTCTTTTTGTAAATGGACCAGTCCTTTTTATGACAAGTTGCTTTTTATTACTTTTTGAATAAAAGTTAAGTTTTAAGGTACCGAGTTCCACATCGTTGCAGTTTTCCTTTTTTTCTCTTTCCTTGGATTCAGCCTTTATCAATTAAGGATTACTCCTAATAAAAGGGCCGGACCTCAAGATACAAGGTGCGCTAATTTATTTGCATTATCCACTTGAAAGTTTTGGGGTTCCCCACTAAGTGTTTTTTGCTGGACAATAGCTAGACATTGACAAGTACCAGTCTGTGACTAGACTTGTGCATGTGCCAGACAATCAGCTAGACATTGACATGTGTCAGTCTGTGATTAGACTTGGGCATGTGCCAGTCTGTGACTAGACTTGGGCAGGTGCCAGTCTGTGACTAGACTTGGGCAGGTGCCAGTCTGTGACTAGACTTGGGCAGGTGCCAGTCTGTGACTAGACTTGGGCAGGTGCCAGTCTGTGAGTAGGCTTGGGCAGGTGCCAGACAATAACCAGACCTTAGGCAGGTACCGGTCTATGGCTAGGCTAAGCCAGGAGCCGGACAGTATCTAAGCTAGACAGATACCAGTCTTTGGCTGGACAGATCAGAGAAACAAAATACACAGAACAGACAATAACGAGCATTAATAGTAATCAGGAAAGCAAAGCAAAAAGGATAATGACTAGATAAAGACTGGATGAGCCTGCATGCGGGTGAATAATTACATTCATTAATAAACTGGTTACCCCAAGCCACACTTACATTCTACATTTTTAGGGGAGCATGTCAAATTAATATGTGTCAAGCAAAACACGGCTGACCTGCTTGTTGAGATCTGAGTTGGGGGTATCAATAAAAGTCGCTCTCCAGTGTTTTGCGCATACATTTATTATTTTTAGCATACATATATGTCACATATATTTTTGTCATTACTTAACGTTAATAAACAATTATTTTCCCTGTGATGTGATTTGGCGGCCCTGACCATGAACCCTAGGCTCGATCCCATTCTGGAGGCCCATGATGCAACTTTCAGTAGACCTCAAATAAAGTGGCTTTCGGAATATATGTCAGGATATGTCGGGAAAGAGATCCATGGCATCACTGATCAGAGGAGGATAACCAATCATCTTAGATAGAAATAATAACACTGAAAAAGTACTCACAGCCTGTAGAGGGCAGACTTGTGGGAAGGTAGTGAAGGGATAATCCAGTATGACAATCCAATGTAGGTATGCGGGGTAAGTAGAACCAGCAATATACAGAATCGTAGAGAATACGTTTTGTAATCCAATGTGAGAGCCAGGGTATTCAGAAAATTGGGTAGACTAGATGGGCCGGATGGTCCTTATCTGCCGACACATTCAATGTTTCTTTGTTTCAGGAATGAATAGCAGGAATAGCACAAAAAAGTATGCAAAAATAGTACATTTATTGTAACAAAAGTAATCAAAAAGACAGGCAAAAATCTATATACAAATAAATACAGATTACTTACAAAAACGATTCAGGTTGAAAAAAGCAGAGACAGGTGAGCTGTCAATGTGGAAGTACACCCAACATTTCTAAGCCTTATTTCTAAGAGAACAGGGACCTGGCGAGAGCGACAAACTAACACCATAGCTTGAAAAAACAACAAGTATGTAGCTGAATAAAAGTTGCTCACTGATACTGTTGCAGACTGACGCAGTTGACATACCTGTGCTGTAAATTCAGGTGTGGTGTATTTAAAGGGAGTGAAAAATCCCAAATTCACAATCATGGGGAGCAACTTGGATGTGGGAAGCAGTGTTTGGGGTCTGACAATATAGTTCACCAATTACTCCAGCCAATCCTCCTGGGGATGGGGAAAATGGATGATTATTTATACCTTCATTTGTGTCCAAACCTTTTTGCCTATGATAGATCCTTCTTGCCTTATCTAGCATACCTTGAATATGATCGTGCTTCATTTCAGGTATATCTTCGTGAGAAATTAGAGAAATTGTATAATAACTTATTCCCGGTACAGCAAAAACTAAGCAACGTACAGTGAAAAACGATTTGAATCAAACGGGATATTTTTTTATGTCTTATTCTTTGTTTAGAATTTTATACAATAAGAATACAATACACAAAAAAACACAGCATGCATTCACAATTTTTGGCATATGAGAAGACTTATAAAGCAAATTGTTAACATGGGGCCTAAACACAACAGTTTAATAAATATGGTACTTGCTTCTTATCCACACATGTAATATTGTGTTTATGGCAGTTGTCTTTATTAGCTGTATCTTCTGGAGTGCGATCCTAGCCCCATGCAAATGGAGGATTATTTATTCTTTTGTTTGGGGAATTTAAAGCATTCTGTGAGTAATTAGCTGCTGTTGAAAGGACCAGTTCAGAACAGATGACAATTAAGTAATAAATAGCCCACACTTTTCAACCTGACTTAACTTTTCATCTCAGATTCATAGGAAATACTGATTTGCCTTGAGGCATCTTCCATACATATCAAATGCAAACATCATTTATTACAAATTTGACCTTCTGTTGGGTGAAGTCATCCTTTTGATAAATTCATCATTTATTCCATCAACCACTGAATGGCTTTATAAAAGAAATAAGGAAGAATAGATTGTCCAAGAGACAAAAAAAAAGAAAGGCACAAATCTGCTCAGACACTGAAAACAGAATTTCACACTTACCCCGAATCAATCACCTGCTCTTTCTATCTCGAACCGAGCTGTGTATCAGTTCCTCCTAAGTGTAAAGAATTGATTTTGGAAGGTTTCCGCACTCGAAAATTGGAATTGGGAAAGTTTTACTGGATATAATATATGCATGGGGCAAATTGAAATTGATAAAGAGGTATAAATAGATCCACCAAAAACGCATTAAAAACATCAACAAACTATATATATGTTTAATTGCCCTAGAATCATGTTCAGTCCATTCTTTATCAGATAAACTTAAAATTAAAGGACAACTGTCCTTTACAAAAAAATAAGTGCTGTTTAATTGAAATATTTTGTCGGAATTGTGTAGGAATTTTTAATGGAAATGCTTCAATGAAAGAATACAAATAAAGTACCATACTGAGCCCTCTCTGCCTGTGTAGCTCTATCACGGGGCGGACATATTGTTTAGCATCTTGAGGCAGATGAAAGAAGACCTGGTCCAACATGCCCTCCTCCTGATAGAGATATACATTCAAAAAAGTGCTTTATTGGTTTTAAAGAATTTCTATATAAAATGCACTACTTCTGATAACATCTTTCCAATCAACATAACTTAATAACAAGTTAATTTTTTTATTTATATGGTGTATTACACTGATACATGTGATAGCAACTTTTATGGAGATATTTGTCCACTTAACAAATAAAGTTGCACATAAGAGAGGAAACTTATGACTAATAGTCATTGCTACATCTGTGACCCCAAATGCAGTGACTGATAGACATCACTATGGCTATTGTTATGGAGGACTCTAGATTGATGTATCTACCTCATGCACTTTTCAAACCATCAGCTCTATATGGAGATGGCATTTAAACTCAAGGACTTTGTTAGTGATGTTAATTCCTTGTTTTACTCTAATAAATACTGTGCTGGGTTCCTCCCTTCAATCTGCTTCTGAACAAGGATTTGGAGATTTGGAGAATATAGTAAAGAAATAACAGATCACCTAATAGTCACCAGACAGAGCAGGGTTCTGCTCTGTAAATTGTGAGTGTGATATCACCCTATATATTTTATATCTGCACTAGTGCTGATACTGTGGCATATGCGCATTTCTTCTGTATTGCATATGGAGGATTGCTCCCTTTTCAACAAGCATTACTTAGATCTGTGTTTTATATCATATATAGTACACCTGGTTCATTTATCTCTTGTGCGGTTACTTTCTCTAGTTTGAGACTCTTCGCTGTGTGACTGTTGTATATTATTCATTGTAGTCCTGGAAACACATGCGTAAAACATTGTAGGCATCTTTGGCTAGTCATCTGTAAATACAAAAGGTCAAAGTCTAATGGAAAAGGAACAAGCACATATAAGTGACCTACAATTGTTGAAATGGTTGAAAACGTTAAGTATAAAGTTTGTACTGGGCACGTAAAGGATATGATTGAGAAGAGACATGATATTATCCATGCAAACTAAAATTGTAAGACAAAAATTTAGACCATAAGATGTTTAAAGGACAACTGTAGGCGAAAGATTAACTTTATAACTTATTATTTAACTGAAAGATTGCATAAAGTGCAGACATTTCAAACAGAAACATTTTAATTAAACAATATATAAAATGTATGTTATTGTGCATTATTTATTCCACAAAGCTCTGTAAGGAGATGGACATGCTGTTTAGAATAATGGGTCATACTGCCTTTGTGTTAGATAAAGGAAATTATGACCCAGGACCACCATAGTGGGGGGGGGGGGGGGGGGGAGGGGCTTGGAGGTTACAGCCAGTAAACCATAAAAGTGGCTGGCTATCCTGGGTGGTATGCAGATGGAGGATATCTGTGCACTGTGCACACAGATCCGGAAGTCTGAAAAAATATTAAGTAGCAAAACTTTTTTTCTATATGGCACCTTCTATTTAGTCATTTTTAGCCACATAAATTAAGAATTTAGGGAGGTTGCCTTATAATCGGGGTCAACTGACTTATGATCAAATACAATTTTTTTTTTAAATTCATTATATGGACAAGTATCCTTTCAGGCATTCTGGTACCAGGCTGCATCTGAGCCTGGGCAAAATTGGACGTGGGGGCAGCTTCAGCTTGGTGCACATCTGACTTTCTGTGACAAGAGAGAAAGGGTGAGCAGATATGCTCATATCTATCCACACAGCACTCCAGCTGGAAGAGAGGTCTTCATATAAGTGAGAGCCTCCTACAAATGAGCAATTCCCTAGATTACAGGGGTTAGTTTTAGGAGCAGTGGCTCTATTTATGAGGGAACCCAGACTATTTGGCCCTGGTATAACCCATCTGATGCGCGATTCGAAACAACATGTCACCATCCTGCTAGAACTATTTGGAGCAAAGACCACTCAATAACAGGCATTGTGTGTATTCTTCCAATTTTCCATATAAAAGTTCTCCACAGTGGAATTCTTTTCAATCAAACATAAGTTCATTTAGTCCTCAACTACTTTTTATTTTATATGCCAAAATGTGTTTTATGATTTCGTTTGCTAAACGAAAATAAGACTAAATAAATAATAATTAAACTCAAATAATTCAAAGAATTACATTGATCCAGGGAAGGATAGTATAATCTTATTTCTAATTGTATGTTGCCAAAAGGTCAAGACAGGATTTATCCTAAAATAATCCTCACCAAGAAATGCAGAGAACGTTATAACTTTTAATTCCGAGGCCACTGTCTTTTTTTTTTTTTTTTTTTTTTTCAGAATATTCCCAAGTTTAGATAAGTCTGCTAAATAATTCAACTATCTTTTTTATAAGATGTTCTGCTTTCTAAAACATAATATGATTAAGGGATTGTTTTAAAAAAAAAAAAAAATCTCACAAAGAAACTGGAGTAGAATAAATCAAACTGAGACTAACAAATATATATATATATATTTTTCCATGCCAGAATGTGTATAAATATGTGGCTGGCGTTAACTATTGGTTTTGTATGTTATTGACATATACATTTAAAAAAAATCCTCTAATGAAAATGTCGTCAAGTTAAACAAAACAGCTGTAATTACGTATTTTTTTTAAGTCACATTTTCATGTAATGGGAAAGAGCACCTATACCAAAAATGGTTTGGTGAAAGTTACCTGTACCTGTTCAGCACCTGACTTTTTTTTAGATGGTTAGCCCCAACATTAAATGAGTCAGAATAAGTATTGAATGGGCGGTTGGCGTTATACATTGGTGCAGATGTCGATATAACCACTGTTTGCACAAGTGTCTATTTCATAAAGTTTGTCACTCTTCCGGACTTTCGTTTTTATTCATTGGTTGCTTCTGGCACTAAGCACACTGGAGCATGATTTGGAGTTCTTTTCATGTGTACCTATTTGTAGGCCTTGTGTCTAAAGGATCACCAGTCATAACAAAAATAGTGAGGCTCGTGGGAATGTTCTCTGGGATTCAATGCTTTGCAGACTTGTACATTGAAGGTGCAGTAACTTGACCGTATCATGTGATGTGTGTCCTTCGGAACTGCTTTTTCAAGATGCTGAGAGAGGATTACTTGGATTGAAGTGAAATTGAAGCCCAAGCTCCAATGGATGAAAGGTTTCCTTTCTCTGTTAGGTGCACCGGAACTCCGACGACACAAGCGAAAATGACAACCAACAATAAAACTCCAGAGTCAAGACTTCATCGGAACGCCACATCCACAGATAGGTAAACAAAAAATTGTAAATATTTCTTTCAAAAATATTTAAAAACAGCACAAGGAGGTACAACAAAGCAGTGAATAAGGGAGACAGGTAGAAAATTCACCTACGCTTGGCACGTTTCATGAGAAGCACGTAATCATAAGTTCCTGGGCTGTACTATTAAACCATGACAGTCAACATGGTGATGAACTACATCATCCTTTCTTAAGGGGATAAAATATTATAGGAGTTGTAGACAGTATAAAGCTGGAGGACCACCATTTGACACCCCTACCTTAGATAATGTTATAGTGACTGCTACTGGTAAGATCTGTATCACCCGCATTTATTAAACCCCACCCACATCTTACCGACTCTCCAGTGGATGATGCAACATATTTCTCTCCTATAATTACCCACATTACATCCAAGTTTTATTTATTTCCCAAAAGTAAAGCCTTTATTTTGTTTACATTTTTTTTTTTTTTTGAGGAACGGAGTAAATTTTGAGTCTCTCTACCAAAGGATGACTGAGAGACAAATCAGACAGAGATTCTGTGCTGCATAGTTAATTTAGTTAATGCAGTCATGTTTGAAGAGCAAAAATTATGTTTATGTAAACGTTAGTACTGATTTACACAATCTATTGTATCTATTTAGTTGAATGTTTGCTTTTTACATTTTTATATACTTTATTTTGCACTTTGTGGGCTTGAAGCTGGATATCATTTTTTATATCTATGAAATTCACTTACTCAGAAACGCACCTTCAACACAGAACACAGATTAAAATGGATCTGTATGAAAATTGATGCCAAAAAATTGGCTTTCAAGTTTTCTGTGACCTTGGACAGCTGCCCATCCCCTCGGGTCCAGAGATGTACAAAATGATAAAAAATTCTTTGTAGACCAAATCTCTTGAGTCTCTGCTGATAACACAGTAATTATCTGATCTGGAAAATATTGCTTTGCCTTAAATATGAGCTATTTTATTGTGTTAGTTTAATTACATTGTGTCATGTCACGTTACAGTGTAAAATGACACAGTGTAACACAAAGTGACACATTATAAAGATGATAAATTGCATGTAGAATGAAGTCCTGTTTTGTAGGGATACAAGATTTCAGCAAATCTTTGTCATTGTTACAGAGAGTTAAGGAATAAGGAAAAAGGATAATGGGGGGGGGGGGGAGGGGGGAATGTAACCCATAGGAAAGTGTGAAGAATGGCAATATGACATTGAAATGTACATAATTTAATATGTATATAAAATAGTATGTAAAGCAAAATGTGTAGATAATAGGTACATTAAATAACATTAGAAACATACTGACTCAGTAAGCACTATACATATATGCAGTTCAATAGTTTATTAAAACAGATATATTGAACAAATGCTGACTTGCTATATAGATTAGATAACATATTTCAGAATACAGGGGTTTATGATGATACATGAAAAAGGTGTGTATAATAAACAAAAATCTGGCCACACAGTCTGAAATAAAAATAATCCTTTGTGAACATATTATACTTTATAAAAATTCCCGTAACACTGATGATTTTACACAGTTTTACATAAATACTTGTATTAGGGTTAATATTTTGTAAATACACACAGATGCCTTAAGGGAAGAACCATCCTGGGATTCAGAATAAGTTCAATCAGCTTATTTGCAAAAATGTAAACAAAACATCCTTGAGGTAGACTCATAGAGGGAGCTTGCAGCCTTACGCGTTTCACTTTCAACTATCATAACTTCAAAATGCATTTATCATCTTGTAACGTGACTACTACTGTCTTCTGGGATTTAAAAAATATAATTGAAGAGTAAAACTATTGTACTTTATATGCAAATATGTCAAAAGTTACTGTAATAACAGAAAACATGTCTTGGAACAGAAAGTTTTTTCTTGGGAATTTTTTTTTTCATGTTTTTTTAATGTTTCATTATATGGTGTCAGAGCCCAGATCAAAGAGGATAATCTGTGCCGAAATTATTATGGAGTCTGTCTGCACCCCATGATGCATACTGATGGCTGAAAGGTATGCTAATGGACAGGCAAGTGCTGCTTACACAGAGACATGGATAGGCTCGTATCTCTCATACTAGGGAGAAAGGAAGCTCAAAGATTGGCTGGTAGCTTAATGCCAGAACAGGGGCACCAGGAGGAGCAGCTTGCATGGTCCGAGAGCCAGGGTTACCCCACACGCATGATAGCACTTTCACTTTTGAGCATGCACACTATGCTGCACAAATGCAGTAGACATTCTCCGGTGTCTCAGTCCCAAATCACACTGCTCCACCAAGCTCTACCAATAAGTAGGACAAAGGAAGAGCCCAGCTGGACAGTGGGACACAATCTCCAATTGAGACTGTCCCACGTACACAAAGTAGGACAGATGGGAGGCATGGGTTTGTGGTCCAAGGTCTTGATTTGAATCTTCAGTAAATCCAAGCCCAAGCAACTATTTACAAGGCAGAACTGCACACAACTGGATGCAATGAGACCCAGCTGACAGCATCAGAGTGTAGCAGAAAATCAAAATATAACAACAAAGCAACCTCTAGAGGCAGGAAGAGGAAATAACCACAAATCTAGGAACATGAAATGCTGGGTATAACCACAAAGAAGGGTCAGTTTTACCTAGTACCCTTAATTTCAGTTGTACCAAATTTGAATAATGACTTAATTTCCCGACGAATACTTATGGAATATACTTTCTGCAGGAAAATGTACAAGTTCTATGTGTACCTAAGAAAAATGGCTGATCATGCAGCTCTATGCACAGCAGGTTGGCCAGTAGGAGTAGTCAACAGCAAGAAAACAGTAGCAGTTCGACGAAGAAGACTTGCTGCTGAGTCTAGAAATGGGAATATATTTTACTTGAAGTGGGTCTCTTTTAGTTTTAGTTTATCTACACTAATTTTTTTTTTATAAACAAGTCACAGTTAACTTGTTTATGATTATTGTTTCATCAGCATTTTGTTTCAATAATGAAACAATCCCACAACCTTCAATAATTGTAGATGGAAGTTGTTGGTTTTTTTGTTACTACATTATTCATATCCCTTCTGTAATTTTGTGCCAACATTGTTTTTTATTTATTTTTTTAAATTTATGTAACTTTCAGTGCCAGCGGGAATTAATATTTAAAGACACTGCATTGCCCAAGAAATTCGGAGAGTCTTGATTAATAAAACTAATTGATTACACTGTGCATGGTGTTCTAGAATTGTTCTGTTATACCATTATCACTGGTAATATTAATTTTCTTGCTTCTTTTATTATTTTTGTCGGCTATTTGATTGAAATGTTGCTAGTATAATTTTTTATTTTTTTTGCAAAATGTCCTTTTAATTTAGCTTTAGGAAAGAATTGTGTCTTTAAAACTGAGATTTCTAGTATTGAGAAAAGAAGATAGTGGTTTAATGGGGACATCTGGGATAGCAAATATAAGAGATGGGTTATTGATGAGAGAATATTCCCTGCTTCCCATAATAGTCATTAAAGAAACAGTAATTATTCAATTTAAAGGCTCCCTTTGATAGGAAAATGCAACTTTTTCATGAATATTAAAGTTCATTAATTATAAAAATGTATGTGTTTATTAAAAATTCAGAATATTGTCTTTAAATATGCTTAATGTACTCAAATATAACAGGTTTGCAGCTTGTATTGATCCTCCCACTATTGGCTGAAGCCTGCGAGGTAACAAAGTAACTGATTCTATTCCATTATTACAATGTGTGCGTACATCAATTGTACAGGAGCCTGTACAGAACACTCACCTGTGGATGGTTTCTATCAGCTTGGATTGTTGGGGCAGTCATCTTGTTGCTGTACTTTTTCCTGATTCCCTTTATAATGTAGAAGAGTCCAGGAGGAACCAGCTAGTTCAAAATAATAAAATCAAGCAGAGGATCCGATCATAATTACTGCTGACTACATATGAATTATACATGCTGCAGGGCAAGGAATCATAAGTAGGAGGAGTTACGGTAAAATATATTTATTTTGCTATTTATTTCAATAGCAATTCCAAAAGTGTGATTTAGACCTTTAAGTTTAGAATATATAAAAAACAGTAGATTTATAGAAGTTAAAATATGTATGGTAAAGTTGTGGGAGTTGGCTATTTTTACTTTTATGGCTCAAGGACATGTGTGTTATAAATCCGATGGGGGCTGCTATAGTTTATTCTCATTTGTGCATTTTTTGGTGCGTGACTATGATTTGAATTCTAGCTTTAATCTAGTTGGCTTAGAACTGTAATGATTGAGTGGGAGATCCCAATGGGAGAGCAACTAATAGGCGACTTATTGTAACTACCCTTCTCTGAATGTAGAGCTACAGTGTCTAGTAGCCAATAATAGCAATATCTAAGAGAGGTACAGAAATCCAAGAAGCTGTTCTTCAGTTGGGGAACCATCAAAACCAAATACATACCCTCCATAGAATATGTCCGCAAAGAAGAACCATTCTACCTGTCTAGTCTACCTGCTGTAAAGTGCTTAAACTTTATTTGGTCTTATCATATTTTCAGGATAGCCCATAGCTTATTCCATGCGTATGTAAACTCCTTCAATAGACATAAATGATCAGCCATAACATTATGAGCACTGTTAGGTGGCAAGCCGGTGGAGGAGGTGTGATGCTTTGGGCAATGTTCTGCTAGGGAACCTTGCGTCCTGCCATTCATGTGGATGTTACTTTGACACGTACCACCTACCTAAGCATTTTTGCAGACCATGTACACCCTTTCATGGAAACGGTATTCCCTGATGGAATTGGTCTCTTTAAGCAGGATAATGCTCTCTGCCACACAAAAAAAAAAATGTTTCAGGAATGGTTTGAGAAACACATAAACAAGTTCAAGGTGTTGACACAGCCTCCAACTTTCCCATATCTAACTCTACGCTCAAGTTAAACTGTTAAAACAGGGGATTTGAAGCTAGTAGATGAAATTGATGTCAATGGATGCAATAGCATGGCCAGTATTCTTTTGAAGAAAAGGTGGCATCTCTATCTACAACTAAATGTATCGCTCCCACGATAGTTATTATTTTGGTTGGTTGGAATGTCAAATTTCCTACTCTTTCATTATGATCAAAAATGTCTGATGATTCATTTTATGTTATTTGGAATTTTGATTAAAAAAAAGAGAAAAATAGAAGGTAGGAGAAAAAAAGAGAGAGGGGGAAGAGATATGGGGAGAGATAAAGAAAGAGAGAGGGGAGATAAAAAGTGAGAGAAAGAGAAAGCAGGAGAGATAGAGAGAGAAAGTAGAGAAGAAAGGAGAGGGAGAACAGAGCAAAATAAATAAAAAAAAGTGAGTAGAGAATGAGAGATTGGATAAAAAGAATGTAGAGAAAAAGAATGTAGAGAAAAACAAAAAGAGTAGAGAAAAAGAGTAGAGAAAATGAAGAAAAAGAAAGAGAGATAATGCAGAGAAAATGAAAGGGGACAGAGAATGGGAGAGAGGAAGAGTGAGAGAAAGACAGCGAGAGAGAGAAAGAGAGATATGAGACATATCTATACGATCTTAATTTATGGAGGTGTGACTGATATAGAAATAAGCAGACATGCAATGCTAGACTCATTTGCATTGTAGGAGTTTGAGATTACTAATTGCACAAGATAAAAAAAAACATGAATGTATTGTACAGAATCACCAAGCATGGATATATAATTAACTGCTTTCAGAGGTTAGGGAGATTTCTCATCAGCCTGAATAAAACATTATATACCATCATATTTCAGCTGATTGCAACAAAACCTTTTAACTTGGAAAGTCATGTGGCACCGGAATTCAGTAGAGAGGATCAGTAAATGACCCCACCGACATGAAAATGACCTGGCTGTTTCCATGCATATTGAAATAAAATAATTATGAAAATGCATGTATTTATAAAAATATGATATCTGTATTTTAAATATTTTTAATTTACTTACAAATAGCAGATAGTTCTACTAACCCTCCCACTCAGTTCTCAGCATTTGGCTGAAGTCTAAAAGGTCAATTCACTAACATGTGAGAATAGCTCGAGGAGCTCAACTTTGGAGGTCGACTTTCATTTTGGGGCTAAGTCTAATTCGACCTCCTGGAAGAATTCACTAAAGAAAAATCAGCAGCTGAGTTCACCCCCTCTCGACACAACTTACCAAACTAGAAGTTGACCTCCCATCTCACCATCGAGATCCAAAGAAAGCATTAAAACTTGGTATTCGCTAAAAAAAAAAACAAGAGGTAGAGTTGGGAGGTCGACTATGAGAGTCTCAAAATCAACTTAGACACATTTTCCTCCCATTATAGGATGTAAAAGGGGAAATTAAACTAGTGTTTTTTCATCTAAGGCAAACTCGACCTCTGACAATGAAGTCGACCTCCTTGCCATACCTTATCTCGCACATCTCAACCTCGCAAAAATGTTAGTGAACACCATTTTTCAAGGTCAATATGAGGGGGTGGTGAGTCTGTTTGAGTCTGAATTTTAGTGAAAAGACCCCTAACAGGAAAATAAGCAGAATGCAAAATGCAAAGTCTGCCAAATGATAACTATTCTTGTAATGTGTTTTTACATTTATTGCATAGTTGCATATCTGCCATGACAAACCTGTTTTTTAGGGTCCTGTTCTGACAAATTCAGGTTTGTCCTGGCATTAATACTACACACACACTGTAATAAGATATACACAGTCTAAATGTTAACACATTATTCTCCAGATACCCGATATCTATACCAGGGAGGCTGGAGCTCAAACTCACAGGGTTAGGCAGCATTGCATGAGGTCATGCAGTATCAAAAGACTCCACCCTCTTTTGACTCTGCACACTGGTGTCCCAAGCAGTGCTGTATTTACCGCGAGGCATCCTAGGCGGATGCCTAGGGCGGCAAATTTTGGGGGGCGGCAGCGCCCCCCAGCACTGAAAAAAAAAAAAAAAAATAAAAAAAAAAACGCGCTTCAGGCAGAGACGGAGGTGACAGGGGATCGGAAGATCACCAACGCTCTGCCTGCCAGGCTGCACGGGGAGCCGAACAGGCAGCACAGAGAAACCTCCGTGCTGCTGGTTCGGCTCCCCGTGTAGTGCGCTGACGTCATACGCGCGCCCGGTCACGTGACCTGTCGGCACAGTCGCCGGGAAGCTGAACAGGCAGCATGGAGTGACCATGCTGCCTGCCACTAGGGAAAGGTAAGTGCTGATGGGAGACTGTGTGTGTGTGTGACTAAGTGTGATGGGAGTCAGAGTGTGTGTGATGGGAGACAGTGTGTGTGACTGAGTGTGATAGGAGTCAGAGTGTGTGTGATGGGAGACAGTGTGTGTGACTGAGTGTGATGGGAGTCAGAGTGTGTGTGATGGGAGACAGTGTGTGTGACTGAGTGTGATGGGAGTAGGAGTGTGTGACTGAGTGTGATGGGAGTAGGAGTGTGTCACTGAGTGTGATGGGAGTGTGAGCTTGATGTGAGTCTGAATGATGGGGCATGTCTTAGGTGTGTAACGTGGGTGTGCAGCTTGGGTAGGGGGGTGCCCAGATTTTGTCTGCCTAGGGCAGCACAAAATCAAGATACACCACTGGTCCCAAGACCATATCCTGTAAAGTTGGCAGGTATGATATTGCACACAGGAGCCTATACAGAATGTAAATAGGAGATCTCTAAAATAGCTCCAATGTCAAGTACAGAGACTTCTACTAGGGGGTAACCCTAAAGCTAAGCAAAAAGATTGTATGAATGTGTGAAGTCTTGATAGATTAAGACATAACTTTTATTGGTACTAGATAAAATGACACATACCGTATTTGCTCGAATATAAGACGAGGTTTTTTTTCAGAGCAAAAATCCCCCTCGTCTTACATTCGAGGTCGTCTTATAATCTGACCTCAAATTGAGGTCAGACTATAAGACTGGGATCCAGGTCCCCAGCAGAGCTGCAGGGGACCTGGATCCCCCTCTCTAGCAGCAGGGGATGTCTGCGCAACGAGCGCAGACTCCCCTGCTTCCGCCCGGCACGACCGCCGGGGCTTCTGTGAAGAAGCCGGGAACTTCCGCTTTTGTCACAGAAGTCCCGGCGAGCGTGCCGGGGGCGGCAGCAGGGGAGGTCTGCGCTCATCGCGCAGACTTCCTCTGCTGCCCCACTAGACACCAGGGACAATCGGGCAGCTGGGGGATGTCTGCACTATACGTGCAGATATCCTCCATGCTGCCCGACACCTCCGTCTATTATGACGGACCAGCTGTCCGTCATAATAGACGGAGGTGTCGGGCAGCATGGAGGATATCTACACGTTTAGTGCAGACATCCCCCAGCTGCCCCCACTAGCCACCAGGGAAAGGGGGGAGATAGGGAGAGAGAGAGAGGGGGGGGATAGAGAGAGAGAGGGGGGGGGATAGAGAGAGAGAGGGGGGGGGGATAGAGAGAGAGAGAGGGGGGGGATAGAGAGAGAGAGGGGGGGATGGGGAGAGAGGGGGGGATGGGGAGAGAGAGAGAGGGGGGGATAGAGAGAGAGATAGAGAGGGGATAGAGAGAGAGAGAGGGGATAGAGAGAGATAGACTAGGGGAGGGAGGGGGGAGATAGAGAGAGAGACTACACTGGAGGGGGCAGGGAGAGAGGCCGCAAGGAAATAAAAACAAGAAATACATTTGTATAATATCAATTTTTTATTACATATTAAAAAGCAATTTACATATATACAAGTTAAACTTTTTTTTCCCTATAGGGTAGTCTTATATTCAGGCTTTTAGTTTTTTTCCTAAAGGAATATACAAAGTTTGGGGGGTCGTCTTATAATCAGGGTCGTCTTATAATCGAGCAAATACGGTATATGACAAACAAGATAAGTGGAAAAAAAAACATGAGATAAGCAGTGCTGTATTTACTATAAAAAAAATATGTAAAGTATAGTATGGGGTGCAAGGACAGTAATCCGGTTATAATATAGTCATAAATGTAAACCCTGATGACAAAAAGAAGTCCTATCAGGGCATGTAAATATCATTAGAAACCGATTACTGAAAGGGTTCAATTGTCTTCCCACCGTTTAGTAGCCATGTGCACAGTGGTGTATCTTGATTTTGTGCTGCCCATCACACTCAGTCACACACACTGACTCCCATCACACACACTGTCTCACACACTGACTCCCATCACACACACTGTCTCCCATCACACACACTGTCTCCCATCACACACACTCTGACTCCCATCACACTCAGTCACACACACTGTCTCCCATCACACACACTCTGACTCCCATCAGCACTTACCTTTCCCTGGTGGCTAGTGGCAGGCAGCATGGTCCCTCCAAGCTGCCTGTTCGGATTCCCGGCGATTGTGCCGACAGGTCACGTGACCGGGCGCGTGTATGACGTAAGCACGCCCGTCACGTGACTGTCGGCACTTCCGTGTCACACTGCACAGGGAGCCGAACAGGCAGCACGGAGGTTTCTCTGTGCTGCCTGTTCGGCTCCCAATGCAGCCTGGCAGGCAGAGCGATGGTGAGGGGGGATCTTCCAATCCCCTCTCACCTCCGTCTCTGCCTGCAAGCGCGGTCTTTTTTTTTTTTAAAGGGGCGGGTTTTTTATTTTTTTACATTTTTTTTTTTTTTCAGTGCTGGGGGGCGCTGCCACCAGGTCTGCCCACTAATTACATGGAAAAATTTAAAACAAGAGACCCTGGCCTGCCGCTTGTTTCGCCACCACCGTGGCTTCGTCAGGGGTTATTTTCCAATTTAGAACAGGGGGATATATATCCGGTTTTGACAAGGGGGGGGGGAGTGTGGGAAGAGCCAGCTCTGATTAGTAATACTGAACTCCGCCCCGATGGGCGTATCAATGCTCCGATCATACAGGGGATATCAAAAATGTACTAAAATCATGCTCTTAAGGTCACTATAGACATGGCAATATTAAATAGGCACCTATGGTGACATAATTAAGGAGTGAGCATCAGCTTATGTGGAATGTATATTGATTGAGATATAAACATTAAACGTTAAAGAAAAAACTTGTGGGGGAAGAAAACACAGATGGTTGTAAAAGTGTATGAATGTGAAAGTCGCTGTGCTAGGGAAGGGAGATAAAGTGGATATAAGAAAGGAGTATAAAGAAAAGAGAAATAATAATGTAAAAGGGTGACACAACACTGTGAGGGCTGAACTGGCTAGTGGAAAAAATTATAATAAATAAATAAAATAACATGAAGCCCAGATGGCTATAAAAGTATATAAATGTGTAATGGTGTAATGAAAAGATGCTAGTGAAGAGTGATGGAGGGCATTTGTCTAAAAAGTGTGTTAAGAGGATAATGTATAGTGTGAATTGAATTAAAATGTGTGACAAACACTCTACACTATGAAAACTGAACTTACTAGTGGCAAAAGAATAAGAAAAAGTGTATGGTGTAAATGTAATAATGGGGCTTGAAAAAGAGGCAAATGTGTAACTCTCCCAATAAATGTACTAGGTAACTGATGATGGCAAGGTACAGCCTCTCTGATGCAAACCCTTATAAAAAGGGAGAAAAGGAAAAACCCTCATTTAAAGGTTAGGGGATGAGGAGTTCATTTGATAGGTCCAAAAGGATGCTCTTTGTAAAAAGTCTCCTATTTAAATTTCCCTTTATCTGGTTGGAAAAAAAGAAATTTTTTTTCAATAACTATGAAACTTAAAGATTTAGGGTCTCCATGGTGCAAAGCCCTCACATGTCTCAACCTCACTTATCTCACATTTTTTTTCACTTATCTGGTTTGTCATATATGTGTCTTTTTATCTAGTACCAATACAAGTTATGTCTTAATTTATCAAGACTTCACACACATCCATACAGTGTTTTGCTGGACATATAACTTTTACCTGCCCCCCCCCCCCCCCCCCGCATAATGTAGAATGGTCGTGTGTCCAGGGGGGAAGAAGCTAATTATTCAAGGAGCTACCTGATTGATTAATTTCCCTTCAAACACATTATATAATATGCATTATGAAACTTCAAGGTATATGTATCTTTTCATGGAATTAGAAGCAATTAATTAACATTAATAAAATAAAATTTTATTTAGAGGGAGGGTTGCTTTGGGTACAAGTGAAATAACCAGAAAACCTGAAATAATGAGCCTTACATACAGTGGTGTATGTTGGTTTTGTGCTGCCGTACGCAGACAAAATGTGGACACCCCCCCACCCATGATGCTCCATCACCCCATTTACATGTCCCCATAGCCCCCTTATATACACATTACCAGTATTATTTGCCATTACTATTCCCCAAGCAATTTGCCCAATTTGCCCAATAATATGCCAGTATTTGCCATTTATTCTGCCCCTTCCAATTTTCCCAATATTATGCCAGTATTATTTTGCCATTAACATGCCCCATCCGATTTGCCCAATAATACACCAGTATTTTCCATTGAATATGCCCAATAATATGCCAGTATTATTTGCCATTTAATATGCCCCAGCCAATTTGTCCAATAATATGCCAGTAGTATTTGCCATTTAATATGCCTCTGCCAGTTTGCCCAATAATATGCCAGTATTATTTGCCATTAATATTCCCCAGCCAATTTTCCCAATATTATGCCAGTATTCTTTGCCATATAATATGTCCCAGCCAATTTGCCCAATAATATGTCAGTATTATTTGCCATTAATATGCCCCAGCCAATTTGCCCAATATTATGCCAGTATTATATGCCATTAATAAGCCCCTGTCAATTTGCCCAATAATATGCCAGTATTTGCCATTAATATGCCCCTGCCAATTTGCCCAATAATATGCCACTATTATTTGCCATTGAATATGCCCCAGCCAACTTCCCCTATAATATGACAGTATTTGCCATTAATTAGTCCCCAGCACTTACCTTTTTTCCTTGGTGGCTAGTGACAGGCAGCATGGTGTACTTGGTTCCCCGGCGGTTGTGCAGAGAGGTCATGTGACCTGGCATTCGTCTGACATCAGAGCGCCAGTCACGTGACCGGTCAGCACTTCCCTGTCACACTGCACGGGGAGCCGAACAGGCAGCATGGAGGTTTCTCTTTGCTGCCTGTGCAGCTCCCCGTACAGCTGCTGGCAGGCAGAGCGATGGTGAGGGGGGATCTTCTTATCTCCTCTCACCTCCGTCTTTGCTGGTAAGCGCGTGTTGTTTTTTTTTTTTAAAGGGGCGGCTTTTTAAAAAAAATCTTTGCGTTTTCTGCCACCCCTAAATGTATTCAATTGCAAGTGCCTTGTTTGCCTCGCAGGAAATATAGTGCTGCTTACATACATACAGAGGGGCTGATTTTAAGAGAACAAAATATTTTGAAAAATCTAATAATCCATATCAACCAAATGTCCCATCTTTACTAGGACAGTCCCTATTGACTGCAGTCTTGTTTTGCTTCTACAGTGTCCGAGTTCTCAGCATGCCAACTCAACAGATTTCAAAGTTAAATACAGAACATTCCAGTTGTTTGTTCCACTATTAGAATTTTGCCCCAGAATTAAGATTTTTAAAGAACCCCCATTGTGCTGGGGTTCTGCAGGGACACAATAATTGTGGAAATCAAGCATTACCCAGTATCCAACATTGTCAGCAAGCTGGGGATTAGGATACACAGGAAAATTAACACCGTTGTGTTTAGTTGGGTAAATTTATTTCCACTTATTTGTCAGAAGAAAATATTCTTTGATTGTTCCTGCCAACAAGCCACCAAGCCACCAATCACACAGTATATATGTTTTTTGCTTCCATAAATTGTACAATTACATGTATTTACATAATGCCAGAAAATGAATAGTTGCAACTTGGATCAGAAGATAAATGGGGGCTGCTACGCTTAATTAGACAGAAAAAAACGCAAACATAAAATAGGGAGAATTATCCTTGTAAACTCACAACCTAGACTGACTGAGGGATGGGAAAGTCATAAAGTGTTACAACAAAGAAGGTGGTTTTGGGGGGACTGCTTCAGTTAGCAAGGTTTCTGGGGCTAATATTGGACTATTTAAAGATTGAGTGTGAGTAAGAGAGTGACATACAGAGACAGGAGACATATTTGCAGATGCAAGTGGAGATGAAGAAGAAATAAATTGTTCAAAAAAAAAAAAAAACCCATAGTCCATCCATGACAATGTCTGCGAAGATCCAAAGAATATTATTAAATTGTCCATCACAAAGTCCAGTTAATGTCCATTGTTGATACAGTGGTAATGTGCAAGGGGTCAAATAGAAGAGTCCTTGGCTCAACAATTTAAATGTGATGCCCATTATTATTGGAACAGTTGAAATGTTTTCTACTGATAGGCAAAGTGTCCGTACAATAACACTAGTGGGGAAGGTATGGTCTGCGAAGGTTCCGTAGAACATTATATGCCAGGGATAAGCAAAGTGTCCGTACAACGGCACTAGTGTGGGCGGCAAGGTCTGCGAAGCTCCCATAAAACATTATTTTCCAGGGATAATCAAAGTGTCCATACAAGGTGACCAGTGCCTATGGCAAGGTCTGTAAAGGTTAGATAGAATGTGTATGAGTATCTCTTTGCCTAAGATAGACAACGTGTCCATACAAGGACATCAAGACATCAGTGTCCATGGCAAGGCCTGCGAAGGTTCTATAGAATATGATTTGCCAGAGATAATCAAAGCGTCTGTACAAGGATATCAGTGTCCATGACAAGGTCTGCAAAGGTTTCCTTATATAAACAAAGTGTCCGTACAATGGGAATATCTGCATAGTTTCCATAGAAGAATATTTATGAGGGATAGTCAAAGTGTCCATACAAGGACCCAAGTGTGTCAAGGTCTATGAAGGTTCCATCGCACATCATTAAACTGCCCATCAAAAAGTCCATTAAACATCCACCATGGACTATATTCCAATGCACCATGGACCCTGCTCCAGTCAAGCATGGTGTTGCTTGCAAAGCAATTTTGCAGCTATTGTAGCCATTTTTTCCTTACCTTAATTCTCTGAAGTATTAAAAGAAAGTGGACAATTAAAAGCAGGCTATTTTCCTGAGAATACTGAAATCTTTTTTTTTTTCTGTATTTATGACACATGACTTGCATTGGAAGTACATTTTTAATAAATGGCTGTAATTCTACTACCAAGTCCCAGTTTTAAGACATCATTAACCTTTCAACCCTGGAGGAAGTGGTAAGCCCAGGATCCATGATTACCTGTCTTTAGTTCCAAGAGATCTGTAACAATTAACCTGGACTTTTTTTTTCTAAGATGCTGGTAGAGAGAATGTATATTTAATAGCAGAGAATTAGAACAGACTACAAGAGGTCAGTGCGCCAAATGGTATTTTTACCTCCTGTGGCGAAAGCGAAAAAAATAAAATATAAGTAGAACATCAAGGGCAGTTTACCATAATAAGATCTATTACATTAATGATATTAAATATCTTCACATTTATAAAAACAAATTGAATTAAAAGTGCAGCCAATGACCAGACTAAACTGATAATCTATCCAAAATAGTTGTCCTTTTATACACAGAATTAATATTTTCGTAAGGTAGGAGGTTATACCACAAGCATGCTACATCATCTGGCAGATCTCTAGGAATGTAATTATATGATGGGTGGGCTCTTTTTGCGTATATCTGGTGGTGATATATCTACTAAAAATGGTGTGCATCCTGGGAAATAGTAGGTGGGTCGGTAACACAAAGGAGCAGAGTCATATGATGTCATATGATGTCATGTCAAGATTCAGCTCCAACCTACCCAGTTAAGCTAAAGAGTTAAATTCGTCCACACTGAAAAAAGTGCTTTGTAAACCTGTCCTCAAAGACCCCCAACAGTCAAGTCCATTTACCAGTCTGGTTTAAATGAGAATATGTGTAACACATTCCACACTGGTGTGTTTCCTTAACCATTAGGGTACCATATCAAGAGTTATACTTAGTCTTATTTAAACACAACTGGATAATCCTTTAATCCTGGACCATTGGGGGTCCTTGAGGACAGGTTTAATAAGCACTGCTTTAGGCTATGTGTGTCTAATACATATTGATAGTATCAAATATACATAGTTTAAACACAATGCTGCTTGTGCACAGTATATAGGTGACAGGCAAGCCGGAAATGACCAGAGTTTGATAATACTCCAAAAAACAGGACAGGTCATCTAATCCATAACTGATGGCAACTATGTTCTGCTCTATGACAAAATGGAAGCATTCCTACCCACTGCTATACCTCTCTTTTTACCTAATACACTCCTTTTACAGCAGAAATATCTAGATGATCAGTGCTGTTGGTCTTGCAGGGAATCAGGAGATCTATTGCTGACACAGATCTTTCTGCTCCTTTTTCAACATGCTCCACTCCATGGGCATGAACACAGGAACTGATTTTCAGCACTCACTTGTTTGTAAGATAAAGCACAGCTAGCAGGGAACATAGGGACACAGAGCTCCTCCTACTCCAGTGGACCAGAAATGTCCCTCCAATGTGTATTATATGTGCCACATGTGTAATGGAAACAGACCTTGATGGTATAAACCAGGGAAGGGCTGTGAATTACTCCTGTGGGCTACTCCCTAACCTGACTGAATGGGGTGGAGTTGCACCACTTTTAACTTCTAAAACCCACCGTGAGCCAAATTGTCTATCCATGTGTCTTATTTTTCTATCGATCTCTGTACTTGCCTGCAGTGGCGTACTTACTGTTAGTACACGGGTCGCAGCTGCAACTGGGCCCGTCACTCCAGGGGGCCCAGCTGCCCTGTCGACCCCTGCAAAAATAAAAAGTGTGGGCAAACGAGGCAGCTGTCCAGGGCCCATTCATTCTTGGTGCCCAAAGCAGTTTCTCCGTGGGCCCCCACTGCCCATGTGAGTATCTCGGGCAGCAGCCGGCAGATCCAAATCCAATGGACATTAAGGCGTTTTAAGCATGTGTGGGATAGGTATAAGGCTATCCTTGATATAAGATAAGGCCAGGGACTAATGGAAGTATTACTTTACTGAGAGGGTAGTGGATGCATGTAATAGTCTTCCAGTAGAAGCGGTAGAGGTTAATAGATGAAATAAGTTTAAGCATGAATGTGATTGACATAAAGCTACTCTAGATAGGAGACAAGGACAGATACAAAGCCGAACAGTTGGGAGGCATGTAAGTGACATTTCTGGGGTGGAGTTGCATGGTGGGGTTGCGGGCAATTTTTGCACCGGGTCCCTGTGGTTTCTAGTTACACCTCTGCTTGCCTGTCTCTCTGTGTTCATCTTTTTTGATAATGGGTAGGTAAATGAAGTTATGCCACTGGCCACTAAATTGTTTTTGCCTCCCAGGCCAAAAGTAGCTAACCCTCCCATAATATAAAACCTTACATAGCCAACTCACCTGGTGTGGCCAGAAGGGCATAGGTGAAACCCATGTCATCATACCAGCCATGCTAATGAGCAATTTAATATGGGAAGCAACTGCTCTGTACTTTTGAGTGAATTGGAAGTATCAGAGCAGCATGCTGAGACATTTAACATTTTAGAATTCTGAATAAAAGAGTACTTTCCATTTTTTTTGTTCCGTACCTCTACAGTTTTCTTTTTGGGCCGTTCAATACTGTGCCCATTTGTTCCCT
This sequence comes from Pelodytes ibericus, assembly GCA_036172795.1. NCBI lineage: Eukaryota > Metazoa > Chordata > Amphibia > Anura > Pelodytidae > Pelodytes > Pelodytes ibericus. The sequence goes on along the minus strand of CM069860.1, from coordinate 212,905,062 downwards.
GATACATTACATGGATTATAATCAGGCATGAGATTAGCTAATATCGCAGCCAATTTGGAATATATTGTGTGAATAACAATGATAAATGTCACATTTGAGCTAATCATTGTATTAGTTTAGTGCTCCGTCCTTTCAGACCTATCTTACTCGGCCAAGTCTTTCAAATATAATTACACAATAAAGAATCAGATTCCGACTTAGAGGTGCAGCGGGCAATTCAACAAAAGATTAAAACTCTTTCGATCAAGGCCAGTACACTGTTGGCTCCCGTATTACAAAATAATAAAAGGATAAAAATCTTTCATTTTGTTAGCGACGGTATCTTATGATGTAAAGTAATATTTGCAGGTGATAAAAATATGGAATTTGCAAGCCGTTTTCTCTACTACTTATATTTCTCAAACATTTTAGATTAATGGGAACATTCTCCACTGATTAAACTATTTAACTACTGTTTTGTTTTTGTTGCAATGATGTTTTGAGTGTTGCTCGTTTGGAATTATTAAAATAAGTGCTTCATATTTTACCAATTATCTTAGTTACTAAAGCAGATCTTTAATAAAATAAAAAAAACTATAGATGTCTTTACTTGCTTAGTAATATAAAAATAACTGTACACAATTAAGACGCATTTCTCCTCTCAAACGAGGCTTTTTCACTTGAAAAAGCCTCATTTGAGAGGAGAAACGCGTTGTGCTGTAGGAAACACGGGACATGCAACACTGGACTTTCTTTCAAGAACTTTTACTGCTTTTATTGAATTTGAAGATTCTTCAGATTTTAATTGTAAGAATTCTATGTATTATTTTAACTCTATATTAAACAGTGTTCATTAATATTCCTGCCTTCCTTTTCCTCTATGTGTGGACATATTTTCTGGAGTCTCCATGGATGAGGTTACTGGTCATCATTAACCCTTTTCCTGGGCTACCCTGTGCTGAAATCCCTGAGCAAGCCGTTGCTCAGACTAATGTGAGTGGCCATTTGGCACCATTCATTCACTTCATTTCACTTTGTCTTTGATATATTACACTATTTTGTGTTTTATTTTTTTATTTTTCATATTCCCTTTGTACAACACTGCAAGATTTGTACATGCCTAAAGGGTAAATATACAGTGTGTGTAGTGTTGGTTGAAGTGCACTGGTCACGTTTTTTCTTTGTACTGTATTTGTTTTGCTAGAAGTGAGACACTAGCGGTGCCTGAATGATGCATACCCTTTCACATACAGGCGCAGTAGTCTACATCTTGTGTTTTGTCTTTCGGTTTATAGACTTTCGGTTTATGGAATATATGTAATGCTAAGGTTAATTGACCTATTCGTATGAATGGGGACTCTATTTCGGTTTATGGTATAGCAATAGCATTACATGTATTACATCTGAGAGTAAAATAGAACCATCAAATACTGTGGTTACAGCGCACTTTGAAAAATTCTAATACTTTTGGGTGGTAAATAGTACATTTGCGTCTTGCGGTGCACTTCATATCTGAGAGTCAAAGCGAACCGTCAAATACTAGATTCCATCTAGTGCTATTTTATGGCTCAGCTGTATTTTTAATTTTGTATGTATTTTATGTTATTTAAATTTATTTCCCTATCCACTTCATTTCACTTTGTCTTTGATATATTACACTATTTTGTGTAATATCCCTATCCATATTTGTTTGCAGGGCACAAGTTTGACCCCGAACCTTTTTCCGAAGTTTGGCCGAACCCTAACATCCAGATGTCGGCTCAACTCTAGTTAGGGTTACATTTATGGTTTGGGTTGGGGTCAAATGGTCAATATAGGACAAAAACAAAAACACTATTTTTTTTTCCCCATAACTCGCAAAAAAATGGCAGAAAAACATGGAAACAAGCATATTTCTGAACTCTGTACAACATTTAGAAACTATGTAGATGGGGTCTTTTTTAATTTTATTTGTGTAAATAATTTTTTAGGTCAAAGTTAGAAAAAGTGTTTTTTTTATATTTTTCATCATATTTATGTGTTTTTTTGTAGTAAATTATAAGATATGATGAACATTATGGTATCTAATGAAAGCCCTTATGACAATAAAAACAACATATTTTGTGTGGGTACAGTATGTGAGAAAAGAAAATTACAGCTAAACACAAACACCTCAGAAATGTTAAAACAGCCCTTGTCACCAAGGGAAAGTCAAGGTCAAAGTGTATTGTCACTAAGGGGTTAAAGGATCTGCTGCTAATATCTTGGTACCAGATACCACAGTATATCCTTAGAGGTCTAGTGGACTCCATACCTCTACGGGTCATCAAAAGGGGAGCTACACAATATTAGGCAGGTGGTCATAATGTTATGGCTGATAGGTGTATAGACTTCATATATGAAATGTTATAACTGGAGGAAAAATTGTTTGTTGGCCCTCCTGAGGTCTTCTGGCAGTTGGTCCTGTACAGCAGTTGGCCCCTGAGCTGGGTCAGATGTAATGCTTGCACGGCCAGGTGTAAAATAATTTTAAAACATCAGAAGAGTAATAAATCTTATGATCCCAGGATAGAAATGTAGATGTATACAAAAATGCAGAAATAGGCACTCCATGTCTTAAATATAAGATGGATTTATTCCAAAAACATGTGAGGACAAGGTGGGCAATTTCCTACCTTGTCCTCAATGATTTTAGTAGAATTGCAATTGCCTACCTTGTCCTCACATGATTTTAGTAGAATTGCAATTGCCTACCTTGTCCTCACATGATTTTAGTAGAATTGCAATGGCCTACCTTGTCCTCACATGATTTTAGTAGAATTGCAATGGCCTACCTTGTCCTCACATGATTTTAGTAGAATTGCAATGGCCTACCTTGTCCTCACATGATTTTAGTAGAATTGCAATGGCCTACCTTGTCCTCACATGATTTTGGAATCAATCCATCTTATATTTAAGATCATGCCGTGCCTATTTCTGCTTTTTTTTCTAGACATTTTACTTGGTGAATTGCAGTGCCTTCTGCAAGATTGGCACCAGTGACTTCTGGCTCTCATCCCCTGCTGCATGTCTGGAGCTGTAGCCTGACCCCTCTATTCACGGAAGTGTAGATGGCAAAGATTGCACTAAAATATAACATTTTAATACAGTATAAATGACTTCAAGACACACATAAAAATGTGTCAGTGCACACAAAGGCAATTATAAAAATACATATATAATATATATCCATGCAATATTGCCTCTGTATTATCTTGTGCTTCTGAAACCAAATAAATAAAATGTTTGTGTTTCACCACCAAGCAGCAGCTTCCTCATAGAATCAGGTTTATTAAGTATTTGTCTCAACTAATACAGACATCAACCAGATGGGATGTTTGTCTGGATCTGGTAATAACTAACACTGACATGCTTATCTCTAACATCCAAGTAAAGGAGCTCTTAGGGAATAGTGACCATAACATGGCATCATTTGAACACCTCTAACGTCTGCACCTTTGTTTAGATTGCAGATTTATTACTGGGGACAGTCAGGAGGACCAATCTCTGTAATGACAGCCTTGTTGGGTGATGTGCATGTTATCTTGGTACCCTCAATACCTATTGTAATTATATACTTACCACCTAATAGGGTAAATTCAATGCCGACTGTTGAGGCTGGTAAACATTAAAGTTTTTATACTGCACATGATTCCTGGAGGAATAACTGGCACTGGGACTGACAATATCCAGTTCTTCGAAGCACTGGTATTTTGGTAATAGAATAACATTTTTTTTTCAAAAAATGCCATTATTCCCTGTTAATAAAATGCACGGTGGGCAAATGCGGCAATATCCACCCCCAGTCCCCCTTCCCCCCAAAAACAATATACATGCTTTTTCACCCCAGAACCAGCCATCTCGTCCTGGCCCATCAGATTAGGCAGGTGGTATATATTCTCATTCAGGCTGGATGGCTGTTGCTGTGCCACACCTGTTGGTCTTGCACTAGCCATGTTCATCTTCTTTATCACCTGGCTCTTTCTATCTGAGTACCTGCGAAATAGCAGCAAGACATGCATGACTTATGGATGTCATCATGCAATATCTATGCATACTAATGCATTTCATATACTTAAATGTATGTCAACAGGACAAACTTGTGAATAGTACTATCTCAATGTATACATATATCTAGCCCATACATTTCTGTATTCCTGACATTCTGTAGCTTTATCAAACAAGGTATGGTTACTCAAGTAACAAATGTATTATATGAACTACAGATATGTTAGTTATGTATGGATAGTAATGTATCTTGTTGTCCATGGTGCATTAGTACTGTTGATCTCTCATGCATTCCGACTGTGTTCACATGGTCGGTGATACCTTTCCAGAGGGAATTTCACTTTTTGGCTCGTGTTTCTGGTTGTGGTTCCAAATACCTAATGGTAACAAAGGGACAATTTTGTGATCATTTGAACTGCCTATTCCTTTTAACAATATTGCTAGCAGGTTTCAATCACATTATGCTATTCTCACAAATCTAGCTTGCATTTTTGCTTGCCATGTTGAAGATTAAGTATAAATGTTTTTGTTCACAGATGTGCACAGTGTTATCTGTGTCTGAATTTAGTTGCAATGGTTCTCACAGCTTGTACTATATTCTTTACAATGACTTGACTGAGTAATTAGCAACTTTCAAAAAAGTATCAAGTTGTTGCACATGTGAGAATTTATGACAATGCTTTTAATTTCATTTCAGACATATTTTGATTGTTTCCGACTATTTTTGCAATGTGCATTTCGGATAATTTCGGCGTCCGAGCATATATGGGTCTGGGTTCGCCTATTATTGCCAAATTTGGAGGCATGTCTGTCTTTCCTGAGTAGCCAAATGTTCAGGCTTTCTCTCACCACTGAAATTTTCTGAATATGACGGGAGTCTGGGTCCCTGATTTCGGCCCTGATCATCGGAGCTTCTCAATTTCCTTGTCAATGCCCTTCAATTCTCTTTTTTATTAATGTTTTCATGAACCATTAAGGTCTAAATGTTACAAATGTCACTTAAGCACAAAAGTGACACAAACAGCAGCATAACTGAAATACATGTATGACTTAAATTGATAACTATGCACACCTTGGATAAAAAAAGAGTTTTCCACTGATAACTTGGAAAGTAAGACATTTGTGCTTGATAGAAACAATAATATAGACAGAGAAATTGAGCTCCCATGTGCAAAATATGGGGTATCTTGATGCAGAAGTGAGCTGATCATGATATGGCCCTACAGTGGGGGTTTTATACAAAAACTACCACACTGCAAAGTGTTCGGAATGTAATAAAAAGTCGCAATCGTCGTTTGGTATGTATATACATAGGCTGCCTAAATGACACAGCCTAAATCTACACATTCGTTGTAAATAACACAGACTCCCAACATGTGTCAGGAGCTCGCTTTACACATCTGCTCACATGCCGACTGTGTCTGTATTTGGTGCAATCTGCATGTGCACTGTGTTTATACATGCCCTCCAGTTTTTGGATTCTAAGTTACTTGCTATAGGGTAGTGCTGCTCATTCCCTTGTTGCTGTATCCAAGAATGTGACAGCGACAAGGTTTAATGTAATGGTAGCTATGCACACCTTGGATAAACCAGCGCTACTCAGCAGATGACTTGGAGAGAAAGACTTTTAACGTGCTTGAAGAGGTATGAAATGAATTTCATTTCCTTCTCATTTGCCTTGCCTCTGAAAGGTTTCATGCAAGATATGTGAGCTACTGTTATTGTACTAATCCATCCATGACAGAGCTCAATTTTCTCTGAAAATTTACTTCTGAATAGGCTTGAGAAAGACTTGAAAGCTTGAAATTAAAGTACACTGAACAGAAAGTCACTGAGCTATGGACAACTGTCTTTCAAAAAATATATATTTTCAACAAAATGTAAATTAGATTTGGTGATCTTCAAAAAAAAAGGGCATAGGGCAGTTTGATGGCAGTCTTTTTTGAGAATTTCCAGACAGAAAAAAAAACAGAATTGTCTAGTATCTGTGATAACATCATTAATTTAGGCACATTTATTGTGTGGATTTATTTATTTTTGGTTCCATTGAAGTGTAAGTAACAAAAATAGATAAATAAAACTCACAAAAATACCTACCCAAAAAACTCTTATTTGTTTAAGTTAAAAAAAAAGTACAAGGAATTTATTTCCACAATCTTTAAATGTATATATTGGAAATGTTTTATTATTGTGCCATTATATTTATGCTATATCCATGCATGCAGGGGACTCTGGAGGGCTGGGGATAAACAGAGGTTGCATACCACTCTTTTGAAAAACTTTTCATATGACACTAGTCTGGTTGGAGGGGGAGGTTAACCATTATTGACCCAGAATTTCTGCCAGTCTAGAAATGCACCATCAGTGCATCCAGCCATGATGGAGAAGGCTATTCACTACAAGGTGAACTGAGGTGAGAGAAACATTTTGTTTCCTCAATTTAGATATGAATATATTGTGCCCGGAGAAACCTAGTGAGTTTGATTAGCAGTGGAAAAGTACCAGGTTTATCACTGTATAGGTAAAATGGTAAGATGGATTGTTCATCTAATCTCAACTCACCTGTAGCTCACCTTTTTAGTGCTTTCAGAGACCCTTTGACCTCAGCCCCCTCACCTTGACATCTCTGCACTAAGTGTCGGACAGCATTTGGACTGTAGAAGAAATTATGACAGGGCAGGACACTGAGTCCCTTAACCCAACAGCTCCAAAAAGCTAGAGAAAGCAGCTGATGGACAGAAATGGAGGTAACCATCCACTAGCCCCCATGATAGTGCTTGAAGACACCCATGCTGTGCTCTCAGGTGATTCTATTTTGTGATAACTTGGTGCAGGTTTTCAACCAGTATCTCATATATATGTATATAATATTTGTATTGTATTACAATGCCAAAAACAAAGGCATAGTATATATGCAATCAATGTATAACTTTTTTGACATGAACTTCTTTGTCAGTGGGCAAACATTCAAAATCCGCAGGGGATCAAATACTTTTTTTTAACCTTCACTGTATGTACCGTATTTGCTCGATTATAAGACTAGGTTTTTTTTCAGAAATTTTTTTCAGAAAATTCCCCCTCGTCTTATAATCGAGGTCTTCTTATAATCTGACCTCAAATTGAGGTCAGATTATAAGACATGGATCCAGGTCCCCAGCAGAGCTGCAGGGGACATGGATCCGCCACTCTAACAGCAGGGGATGTCCCCTGCTTCCGCCCGGCACGACCGCCGGGGCTTCTATGAAGAAGCCTGGAACTTCCGGCTTCGTCATAGAAGCCCCGGCGGTCGTGCCGGGCAGCAGCAGAGGAGGTCTGCTCTCATCGCGCAGACATTCTCTGCTGCCCCACTAGCCACCAGGGTGAATCGGGCAGCTGGGGGATGTCTGCACTATACGTGCAGACATCCTCCATGCTGCCCGACAGCTCCGTCTATTATGACGGACCAGCTGTCCGTCATATTAGACGGAGGTGTCGGGCAGCATGGAGGATGTCTGCACGTATCGTGCAGACATCCCCCGGCTGCCCCCACTAGCCACCAGGGATCTAGGTATAGTTAAGGGAGGGGGCAGGGAGACAGGGGGAGGGAGGGGGCAGGGAGACAGGGGGAGCAGAGCAACAAGGGGAGGGAGGGGAGCAGAGCAACAAGGGGAGGGAGGGGGGAAGAGACAGAGCAACAAGGGGGGGAGAGACAGAGGGAGGGGGGACAGAGCAACAAGGGGAGGGGGGCAGAGAGAAACAAGGGGGGGAAGAGACAGAGGCGAGGGGGAGTCAAAGGGAGGGGGAGAGAGACAAAGCTGGGGGCAACGGAAAGAGAGAGGCAGCATTGGCACATAAAAAGGAAATAAAAACAAGTAATGCACTTTTTGATATACTTTTTTATTAAAAAAGCAATTTACATGTGAATATATACAAGTTTAACTTTTTTCCTATAGGGTAGTCTTATATTCAGGCTTTTAGTTTTTTTCCTAAAGCAATATCCAAAGTTTGGGGGGTCATCTTATAATCAGGGTCGTCATATAATCGAGCAAATACAGTATATATATATATATAATTATTTTGTTTTTGGCACTGTAGTACAATACACATTATTTTATTTTATTTCAGACTGGGTTTTTCCCGACATAGTATTTTACTTGGAAAAGGAACATCTATAGCAGCTGTTTAATTTCTAGCATGAAAAGATTGCTGGCAGAATAAATAGAAATCATTGAGAAATAGGAATGTGAATTTGACAAAACATAACACATTACTGTGGATGTAATGAAGTCATTGGTCCTTTAATGTAATACCAAATTGGAAAAAAAAAGGTACATCACAGTTACTTGTCATTATAGAAAAATAAGGTAATAAATAATTCTTCACTGTGAGAAAACCATTAGGACAATTGATTTCCAGTGTTGATTTTGCTACCATTCCTCTGACTCCAATGTGTCCAGTGTCAACTACAGATGTGCACCGATTTGATTAACTGAATAATTCTCTGTTGAACATAAACACATATCACATTGCTCTTCTCTGCAACAAATGGTCTGGAGGATCCGAAACACCATTCAATGGAGTCGAAAGAATGATCATTATTATTTAAAATGTGTGTCTATTTTTAGGACGATGTACTTCCTTTAAAATGAATCATAGAAACATAGAAACATAGAATGTGTCAGCAGATAAGAACCATTCGGTCCATCTAGTCTGCCCAATTTTTTTATTTTTTTTTAGTACTTTTATTAGTCCCCCGTTCCCGGTCTTATAGCTAGGATAGCCTTGTGTCTATCCCACGCATGCTTAAAATCCTTGACTGTGTTTACCTCTACCACTTCTGCTGGCAGGCTATTCCATACATCCACTACCCTCTCAGTAAAGTAATACTTCCTGATATTACTTTTAAATCGTTGCCCCTCTAATTTAAGACTATGTCCTCTAGTTGTGGTATTTTTTCTTCTTTTAAATATACTCTCTTCCTTTACTGTGTTGATTCCCTTTATGTATTTAAATGTTTCTATCATATCCCCCCTGTTACGTCTTTCCTACAAGCTATACATGTTAAGATGCTTTAACCTTTCATGGTAAGTTTTATCCTTCAACCCATGTACCAGTTTAGTAGCCCTTCTCTGAACTCTCTCCAAAGTATCAATATCCTTCTGGAGATACGGTCTCCAGTACTGCGTACAATACTCCAAGTGAGGTCTCACCAGTGCTCTGTACTGAATCACATAGGAAATGTTTGAAACCAAGGATAGATGAAAAGATCCTAGATTCTTCAGGTAACTGGCTATTTGTTATAGAAACTCTTGCAAAAAGTCCATTTTGGTGAAAGTTTGGGGATTTTTATTTCATATTTTTTGTATTTTTCAAACCATACAAGTGGATTTGCTCCAGCACCCAGATTGCCCACATAGGACTTCCAGCACTCCACAGTACTTACGATGCCCTGAACTTCTCTGGTGACTTGTGGTATGAAGCTGGATGTCTGTATGCTGCCCAGGTGCATATGTGAAGAGCAAGAGTCATCTTGAGAGGATGTCTGTGTACAGATGGGCAGCGCACAGATATCAAGCTCTCTTCCCCATTCCCTTTCCCATAGATACAGGGTGGGTGATGGGGTAACTTATGATGTCCCCAGACAGCGTCTTCAATGCTGGATTTTGTATACTGGGTGGGATTCAGAAGGAGAGACGTGGGAGTCAGGAGAGGAGGTCATCGTCATTCCTCTACCCCACTGGGGTGATTGTAAGAGTACCACCAAGGCATTGATGTTCAAAGAAAGCACAACTCCATCATCCACTTTCACCTCATGTCATAGGTGACCCCTGTGGACAGTCTCAGGTGACCATAGACAGAATATATAGTTATTAGAAGACAGAACTCCACACAGAGACAGGTGGTTATTCATTACACCAGACTGAGGCTCAGTGATATTTTCTTCTTGCTGCAAGACTAACAGTTATACTAACAGTTACATGTTATTGACAGAGCCCCAGATACATTAGTAGATAATATGGAAACATGTGAGATATATTTTTTTTACATTATCTAGTAATACATGCAGCCCTTATTGTGAACCATTTGTCAGAATTGCTTTTATAGACATATATGGAAAGTTACCTACCATGCAGCTTGACACTCTTGTAGAAAGTATTACTTATTTACATGCACTAAAAGTCACGATTGTTTCTTCTCTGTCCCCACACAGTGTCACATGCTGTGGAGTCATCTTCTGGACACCACTCCAGGAACTCCACCTGCTGCTCCACAGATACTGCCCACAAGAATGCCACCACACCATCATGCGTGGAAGTTGCTCCAAGCTGAATGCTGTAGCAGAGTGAAAGAATACAAGCATTCACAACCCAGCAGGCTATCTGGACCTATGTACCTTTGTCCCACCCCACCATCACCAGTGTTTAGTGGCTCAACTGGATCACTCGATCCTACACGGGACATTGGCACATCTCATCAGATGAGATGTAATGTTGGTTCATTCTTCTGCATCTCACTTGTGACTGTCTACCTTGTTTCACCTTGTTGTGCTCCCCTGGGTGTTTGTGATTCATGTGTGTTTATTATGTTAACTATACTGTATTGCCTAAACATTGCTTGTACTATGAATGTAGTTTGGCAAAAATAAAATTAATCAATCTATACTTACTTTTAGCAAACTAGCAAACAAATGAAAGAGAAAGTTATGTTGTTAAGGTGTCTATGGGGTTTCCTTATTATAACATCACCTGTGGCTACATATGAAAATGTACTAATTTTCAATTGGAAATGTGTCATTTGCATTTCAAGCCACAGATGATGTCATAAACAGGAGGCACCACAAAAACATTTAAAACACATTGTACTAATTTAGGCAATGACTCGACATTTATGAGCAAGGATAAATCATTTACATTAGTTATATCCAGCATCAATAGGGGTCAAATTAGTATGCTTAGTTCATTTTGCGCATTCGTTTAGTGCTTGCTTAAACTTTACCATCTACGTTAAAATCAGGAGAGGTCAAACAAGCCGGGTCAGGAACACTGGATACAGGACTAGAAGAAAATGCAAGTAACAACAGGCACCAGAGAACTTATCACAAGCAAATGTAAGGAACAACTGAGGGGGTTTCTATACAAATCTGGTGTCAATCGTTAGCTAGGGAGGATGTGAGCAATCAAGGAGCAATGCGCCTTTACGTTCAATCTTTCATGCAACTCGGGCATGGGCATATGGTGCCACATGGCCATCTTGGTTACTATAGAACTCTGGAAAGATGGCGTCATGGGAGCTGCGAGTAGACAGGTGAGTATGCGGCGTTGGATGGATGCGAGGAGCGGTAAGTCGGTGAGCAGGCAAGTTTGTTACAGCAGGAAAGTTTGTTACACATAATGAACATTCCATGTTAACATAAACATCAACCTGAAATATTAACCAAAAGCCAGTCATGGAAAACTGTGGGGGTGTGTACCGATTCCCACCCATGCTTAAGCAGGGTGCATGTAAATAAGAACATACTGGGTAAGGTCACCTTTCAAAATACAAAAATACATATAATTTAACCCCTATACAATAGGGAGGGAGGAAGTCAACAGTTCCACTAGTTTTCAGGAATGATCCAGTCCAACCCTTTCCTAATTAAACTAACCAACCCCCCCTAATACCCCCTAATACTAAGTTATCTTATTTCTTCCCCAGCAGCCTTGTAGTCCCCCACATATGCTCAGTCCCTTTCTGTTAATGGTTACCCTGCCTTATTGAATTACTTGTTCCAGTGGGAGTATAGAGTTTTTTTTACAGGTGTGGCAATTAGTTAACGGGTGTGGTAATGCTTATAACGCAGCCGTCAGTTGTGTTAGCGGTCGCCATTGAATCGCTAATGGCCATTAATTTACTGCTTAGCACTCTGCTTTACTTAACAGGTGCCATTGGATCTACCCTGTTGCTTCCACTGTAATACATTTCAATTTGGGCATTCAGGAAGTTCTGTACTGTCCTCCTAGTCTTCCAGAGGCTCCCTTGAACTATCATCATATCTAATCCCTCATCTACAATAATATCTGAGCAAATGCCTAGAAATTCTCTCTGACAACTGGCAAGTTCCAGTTATGTTAAATAATGCAGTAAATTGAACCATCCCTGCAGTTCTTTGCCCAGACTCTCTTTCCATTACTCCCCATCGCATAAAAACAAGAAAGATTGATTTTAACGCCTGCTGGCTTCTCACCTGAACACGTGCAATCTGCTCTCTGTACTCTGAATTCCTCGCACAAAAGGTGCTAATTATTTGCTCAATTGTAATGGCCATCTCTCTCTACCATTCTCTTCATCCTCTTCATGGATGTTGGCACAATCAGCCATCCTTTTCTCCTGTCAAGGTTTGAGACATATCGTTTGTCTCAAACCTTGTGAACTTCATTGTCTCATTTTACTTTTCTTCTCCTTACTATATATCTTCAGAATAATGCACCTGTGATGGAACGGTGTTATCTTCATGTTGTGTTTTCCAAATCTTCTTCCCAAAGTATCAAAAGGCTCCTTCTTGGAATATCTGAGCTTTCCCAAGATCAACTCCTTCCTTGACGAACTGATACAATACTTTGGCTTTCCGTATATGTAAAGATGAGAGATTAGTCAGTAGGAAACCCGATGCAGGGGATCAAGCTCCTACATACACCTGATGCAACGTGAGCATGAGAGACAGAAGCCAGTCAATAACAGTCCAAAAATCAGAAGCTAGGAGATCAGCATAAACAAGCAGAGTACCAAAACAGGAGATGAGTAGCAAGGTCAGAGGCCGGCCAAGGTTCAGGTAACCAGGGTCAGGAGCAAAGGGAAGCCAAGGCTTTTGGACAAGCTAAGGGTTAGCTTCTGGAAGGTCAAATGATTGCAGCTCAAAGAGGAACCTTGCAACAAGAAGAGCCCCAAGAACACTGAGCAATTTGCAAGACATTCAGAATCTATTTATATGGCTTCAGGGGTCCAAAAGAGGCTGCCCCACCTCCCAGAATGAAACCAAAATCTTCTGGACACTTAGGACTCTAATCATGAAATAGATAATTCCAGGGAATTGCAAACTTAGAGCCCAAGTAGCCTAGTTGGAAAACTGTCCCCATTGAGCTGTATTTTAAACTCTGCTATTTTTGGCTTTAACATTTTCAATTATTTTCTCAGTTCCATTTAAAGGAAGGATGTTGAAGAATGAATCTTGGACAGGGAATCTGTGCTGTCCAGCACAAATAGCTGGTGAGAAGGTATAATCGGGATGTACTGAAGCCTACTGTTTTAATTAGTGAGTGGAAAGGCTGATTGGAACATTCTGCACGGAATGGGTGTTTGTCTTTTAATCTTTAAGGTTTAAGTTCTCATTTTTTGGTGTAAGGTCTGTTGATTATAGATCCTCTTGGATTGGCTCACTGATGAATTAAATCTGCAGGAGATAATGCAAACATTATATGTGATCTCAAAATAAATATAGAATACACTGCGCCTGTATGTGAAAGGAGTGGCAGCACCAAAAACAACTAGTGTTTCACTTCTAGTATAAACATTACAACATACAAAAATGTGAATTTGTGCGCTATTCCCAAACACTTCACACTTAGGTTACCCTATCAAATGAGGCAATCCTCTCTGTGTTATACAAAGGAGAACAAAAATCAATAAACTATTATAGTGTAGTATTTTATATATAAAAGTGACTCTAAAATAATTCTAGATCCACTCACATGTTCCTCAGCAGTATTCTGCTCAGTATAAATTGCATATTGGAGCCCCTCATGGGGGTCTTGGATCCACTGTTATTTCAGAAGAAGACTCCAGCAGCGATATGTAGCCAAAATAGACAAGGGAAGGGAGAAAACCTCAAGGAAAGTGCATTTATTGCATATAAAAAATATATAAAATCTTACATTTAAAAAAGCAATGTCCTGCATATGGTGCAAATCAAGGGCAGAGTGTGCAATTTATCTCCTGAAGCGCCCTCCTCCTGCACAACTCATTTCGCCTTCCAAAGTAAGGCTTTTTCAAGTGTCTCTCCATCTCTCTTGGCTTCCTATAAATACTCTACTCGATCTTCACGCTTTTTGCCCTACTTCCGGGGTGTTGCGTGTATTATGACGTCACGCATCTTCGTTAGTCATCACGATTGAAGACTCAGGGACGTCTGTGGAGAGGTCCTCCCACCTTTTCTCCTCCATTATATGGGATCTGGCACATGTGATCTAGCTATAGTACTGGTGGATATAATCTGCACATGTGTGGTTCTTGTACACAGGTGCGAATCCTCTGTGTACGCTAGCACAATCCCATGCTGTATTTCCAGTGTTTGAGTGTGCCAAACAGACTGCCCACAAACCCCAGAAATAAATGAAATAGAGCCGAGAGGCCGACGGCAGCAGCGAAATTCGGCATCAGAGCATTGCAATCATAGCTGTTATTTGGGATAATTTACTTTCTACATTCTTGAAACACTTTAAAGTGTTGCTTTTTTCGCCCTCCTAGGCTCCAACCAAATGTTGAGGGGTCTAGGACACTTCTTCGCCGCATTTTCATCGCTGACAGTTCAGCGCGGCAGTTAGAACGCTGAACTGTCAGCAATGAAGTATAACGCGGCCGTTTCACCGCGGCTGCAGCTATGTAAGAGCTGACCGTTCAGCGCTGAACTGTCAGCTCTTACAAATCTAAAAGTAAAACTAAAATAACCCCCCTAATAAATGATTCCCCCCCCAATAGTAACACTAAACCCCAATACTAACACTAAAATTAACCCCAATACTAAAATTAACCCCCTAAACCCTAATACTAACCCCCGACCCCTAATACTAACCCTAATACTACCCCCGACCCCTAATACTAAAGTTAACCCCCTAAACCCCAATACTAACCCTAATACTAACCCCCGACCCCTAATACTAAAGTTAACCCCCTAAACCCCAATACTAACCCTAATACTAACCCTAATACTAACCCCCGACCCCTAATACTAACCCTAATACTACCCCCGACCCCTAATACTAAAGTTAACCCCCTAAACCCCAATACTAACCCCTGACCCCTAATACTAAAGTTAACCCCCTAAACCCCAATACTAACCCTAATACTAACCCCCGACCCCTAATACTAAAGTTAACCCCCTAAACCCCAATACTAACCCTAATACTAACCCCTGACCCCTAATACTAAAGTTAACCCCCTAAACCCCAATACTAACCCTAATACTAACCCCCGACCCCTAATACTAAAGTTAACCCCCTAAACCCCAATACTAACCCTAATACTAACCCTAATACTAACCCTCTAAACCCCAATACTAACCCTAATACTAACCCCCGACCCCTAATACTAAAGTTAACCCCCTAAACCCCAATACTAACCCTAATACTAACCCCCGACCCCTAATACTAAAGTTAACCCTCTAAACCCCAATACTAACCCTAATACTAACCCTAATACTAACCCTCTAAACCCCAATACTAACCCTAATACTAACCACCGACCCCTAATACTAAAGTTAACCCCCTAAACCCTAATACTAACCCCGACCCCTAATAGTAAAGTTAACCCCTAACACTAAACACTAAACCTAATTCTAACCCGCTAAACCCTAATTCTAAACCAACTAAAATCGGTAAAATACTTACCTTTAGCGATGAAATGTCCCGCGATAAAATCTCCAGCGACGATCTGTCTTGTGCTGTAGACTCGGCGGTGAAGCGGCTGCGCGGAAGTGTCCCATCCCCATGTTGAGAGGTTGGTGGGAAGATCAGAAAAATCTGCACACCTCTTAATAATTTAACATATTTAGAATGCAGATACGTTTCCATGAACACATGCATTCTATAATTATTTAACTTATGTTATTAGTCACCAATATTATTTAATAATATGTATGAAATAAGCGAGGTGATTTTCAGTTTGGATGGGCTGGTACGGAGAAAAGAGGAAAGAGCAGTCATGAATCCAGAAGTGTTTTCCAATTAGTACAGAACTTTCTCAATAGATAAAAAAAAAAAGTTTTCTAAAATGACATCCATCTTTTCGGCACAAGCCATAAAAATGTCTCTGGGAGAGCTCTACAGTTTGTACTATTTTTTATTGGAGACCAAGAGTGTGATTTAAAGAGGCAAGAAAGTCAGTAAGGTACAAGAAACAAACAGCTATTAAATGGGTAAAAGAGCACAGTAAGTAAGTAAGTATGGTCTTGTTACACAGACACAAAGTTATTATGCCTCCCATAGATTCCAGCAGTTTTTCTTAGAAGCCAGCCGTCAATTTGCTGCAGCTATATGCTCACAAAAATCACAAAACCTCTGTATTATCTTCGGTAGCAGAGATATCTAATTGTATTTATTATGGGAAATGAATTAAGGACAGCTTTAGGTGGGCAGATAGCGAGTGGTTTAACTCTTGAGGTAACAGAGGGGAAACAAATAAGAATTTGAATGGTTAAGTTGGCTTTTCTATTTTTGTGTTTGTTCAATTGAGATAGCATCATGTTTACCATTTAACATAGAAACATAGAAACATAGAATGTGTCGGCAGATAAGAACCATTCGGTCCATCTAGTCTGCCCAATTTTTTGGGGGAGTACTTTTATTAGTCCCCCGTTCCCGGTCTTATAGCTAGGATAGCCTTGTGTCTATCCCACGCATGCTTAAAATCCTTGACTGTGTTTACCTCTACCACTTCTGCTGGAAGGTTATTCCATACATCCACTACCCTCTCAGTAAAGTAATACTTCCTGATATTACTTTTAAATCGTTGCCCCTCTAATTTAAGACTATGCCCTCTAGTGGTGGTAGTTTTTCTTCTTTTAAATATACTCTCTTCCTTTACTGTGTTGATTACCGTTATGTATTTAAATAATTGGTCAGATCCTGAAAATGCACAGTCAACTATATTGCTATTGCCTATACAATGTAAGGATGTATTTAAGCATGTTAACAATAGCTCTGTTGTTTAAATTAAATATAATAATAATATAATTAATAATAATATTAACCCCTTCAGGACCTGGGATTTTCTGGGCCAAGGACCAATGCGATTTTTACATTTTTAATATGTGGTTGTTGAAACCTAATTTTCCTCTCTGTCATCTAACAAACCCATACAAGTTATATGTTGTTTTTTTTAAAAGACAGTTAGAGCTTTATTTTTATACCCTATATATTAATCTATAAGTTAGTATTGAAAATGTTTTTCCTCATTATTTCCCCAATAATAGTCTACACAACTCGTACAACACTAACCCACTTATCCCAACTAATTAACTAACTAAATAAAGCATAAAAATATAGGTTCCCAAACCCCTCCCCCAACTCTGACCAGTGTGATTTCAGAGCCATAAGAATCACAGAATGGGAATGCAGGGGTTAACTGTAATTCAATTAATATATTACAATAACATGTATTTACTAAACAAACTTTAGAATTGCAAAAAAAACTAAAAACAAGATGAGCGCCATAAAGTAGGAAGTAAACTTCTCACAGCAACAAACTGTTATCAGCAAGGAAAGGGTTAACTTTTTAACAGTAAATGTTTTTTTTTTTCTTCTTCCTCGCTTGCAGGTCACTCTCTGTGCTTCACTATAAGTGCATGAAGCACAGAGAGTGAATTAGAGGCAATGTGTGAACACAATGACTTTGCCATCTAATTTGCATTTGATCACGGTGATCGAGTGATCACATGCACGGAAACCCACCAGTCGGGTCCAGGAGCTTTTCCTCGGGTGTGAGGCAGAGTCCTGGACCCATCTGAGACAGGCTGTGCACTGCCAGCTTAACTACATGAAGAGTTAACTCTTCATAAGGTTGATAATGCTACGGCTCTTATGACAAGTTAACTTGTCATTAGGTCGTGAAGGGGTTAAATAATACTATTAATGATAGTAACACTAATAGCAAAATAATAATATAAATAATACATATAATAATATAAATAATACAAATAATAATAGGAACAGGTATAATAATAATATAACTGACAATAAACTGGGTCTAAACCCCAGTATATGTTTCTATATTAATTTGTGTAAATCAGATATATTATTTTTATATTGTAAATTACAAAGCAGTTCCCAATTGGTCATAAAGTCACTAAAAATGTTCCGGTCAAGCCCCAACACCAGCCACACCTTCAGCCACTCCAACTAAAATAAAAGTGTCCCTCTTTGGACATTTGAAATGTTGCTAGGAGAATGTATTTTCCTTCTTCCTATATATTTGCACCTGGCTCTCTGAGATGACTTCGGGTCCTATGATAAAGCTAATGGTGGAATTTTTTGTTTGTATATAGTACATATCCTGGAATAAGTGGAGTACTTGAAGTCTTCATTAACCCCTTGGTGACAGAGTTCTGTGCTGCATGTGTGCCTTGAAGACCAGAATTCCATTTATTTATTCATTTATTTTTCTCATGTTTGCTTAACTGTGATGTCTTTCTTTGTGTTTTTTTTTCCCACTTCCGTCGCTCTCTGCTTGGCGCCTGCTTCTCCAATACGGCACCATGATTGCGGTGCCAGTGGGTGCAGAGACAGGTGTTGCATGGTGCCTCGAGGCATCGTGCAACACCTTTAAGACAAAAGCAGTGAAATCTGATCACTGCCTATGTGTGTTTGAAACACATACAATCACATTCGTGGTGATCGTATGTGCGGGGGGGTGGGGTCGACCGAGGGCACACTCAGAGGCTGTGCCTCTGGGAATAGCTTCCTGAATGTAGCATTGCGCTAAGAAATGCAACGCTAAATTTAAACTCAAGACTTATATATATGTCCTCATGGTTCTCAAGGACCATGCTTTTCAGGACATATATATATGTCCATCTGTGTTAAGGGGTTAAAAGGGACAATGTTGGCTTTTGATTTGTTTTCTGTTTATGTTAATAAACACACTCTTTAACTTAAAAATTTTCAGAGTGCACACATCCAAATATACATAACGTTTTATATTTTCCCATAAAAACCATCATTATCCAAAAGTTTTTTTTAAAAAGTCACCTCTAAGCAAAATCATTTTTGACTTTTTGAATGTCTCTAATTCATATCAATAACTTGTAAATTTGATTGCCTTTTGCAATGCCATATTATTGTACTCAGTCCACTTCCAGCTCGAACACTGTCACACAGAAAGAATGATAGTGTATGTAATTTAATCTTTGTATCTTTTACGAGTTCAACTTCATAGCTTCTCTCTTCCAGTAATAATCGGCCAAATTTATTTTTAAAAGGCTTTGCGCGCCCCTACTAATCCGAGTAAATATTGTTTATTGTGATTGCAACATGGCTGACGTATTTTCATGTCTCTGGAGATTATATTTTGATTGCTTTACCAATTTAAATGATTTTATTATAATTATTATCTAATTGTTTATAAGTGACATGAATTGAAACAAAAACCAAATGTTTCTAGTATAAAAAAATAACTGCTACTATGTTTGTGTTAAATATCTAAGCATTCGTCAGGAATTGGTACTAAACATATATATTAACCAATTGTATTGAGAAATAGACAATATACTACATCTGAGCGGCACATAATTAGTATTACAATCATGGATTACAATGCCCCTGATTAAAACTAATAAGCAAAGATACTCTCTCTTATTTGTTAACGTGATACAGCCGGTAATTGTGTAGCATTGTACAGATAAAAATATCATTCAGTCACAAAGAGGCCCAGATTCAATTGCTCCTACTAAAAAAAAAAACCTGGCGTTAGCAGTAAATTAATGGGCATTGATCAGTCAATGCCCACTGCTGACACCATTACCATGTGTGGTAATATCATACTTTCTATGGAGGTTTAGTGGAGCTGATAAAAAATGGCTTTGAAACACTGTTCTGTCTGGTAATAACCACAAAAACAGTGATTCTATGTTAGCCAGTAAAAACTAACAGGCAAAAAATATTTTATTTTATTTTTACCAGTGAGCTTTCAAAAAACATAAAGCATGACCTAAACACAGCTGCTATTTTCACATTTTAACCCTACAGTACCAATGTCCCTCACATCCCCCCTCCTCTCAAAATTCAAATCATTCCCCCCCATTGAATGAAAAACAAAAACTGGGGCTGATTTCGATGCTCACAGTCACTTAAAAAATAATTGGTCCCCAGAGCCCTGAAGGGGGGTGTATGCCTTTGGCCCCGATTAAATAAAATGAATGCCCTCCCAGAGCTTGGGGAGCACTGTGTCCCCAAACCCCAATTTTACAAAAATGGCCACAGTTTCCCCATGGGGCCTGAGACACACCCAGGTAGGGGGTCATTTGTTAAATAGCCCCCAATGCTTAAAAAAAAAAAGTGATTTTCACTGTCCAGCCTCATGTCACTCAAAGGATGGTTGTTTTGCAAGTATTGGGGGGTATTTAAGAATCGTCCTGTCCTGCCTGGACAAGGTAGCGGTATGGGTGTATAGAAGGGGATATAGGACTATACTTAGTTTAATTTAAATTAATGTGGAAGGAAAAAAAAAACATCTGAAATCAATCATACAAAATAAAAAAGAGTGTCCCTTTTATGGTTTTATAATATATATATATTTTGTTTATATTTTTATGTATTTGGGAGACCTTACAAACCACATCTCATCAATATATTTCTTTGTTTAATTAGCACTTTGTTTCACTATTTTCTGAGTTTCATGGCATTGTTACACAAGAGAGAAACACACTTAAGAAATTGTGCTGCTGGTGGGTATCGAGGCGATGGCTTGGTCGCTCTTTTTTCCAACACCCTGCACTTTACGATATGTCATAGTTGAGTGGGGATGCTATGCACTACCTAGTGGTATACAGAACTCAGTTGCAATGCATTTGTTTGATTATTACTACATTTCAATGATGCACACTAATCTTTGCATGTGTTATCAATTCATCGCGGAACGGAAACGTCGGGCAAAAAAAATGATATATACACTGATCAGCCATACCATTATGACCACCTCCATAATATTGTGTAGGTCCCCTTCTGATGCCAAAACAGCCCTGGCCCGTTGAGGCATGGATTCTACTAGACCTCTTAAGATGTGCTGTGGCATCTGGCAACAAGACGATAGCAGCAGATCCTTTAAGTCAAGTAAACTGCGAGGTTGGGCCTCCATGATTCTGCCATCAGAGAGTTACGTTTCTTTGAAAGGGTTTATATGGTCTGCTACAATGCTCAGGTAGGTGGTACTTGTAACATCCACATGAATGGCAAGACCCAAGTTTTCCCAGCAGAACATTGCCCAAAGCATCCCATTGTCTCTGTCGGCTTGCCACCTGTCAGTCCAAAGCATCACACTGCCCCCGCCGGCTTGCCACCTGTCAGTCCAAAGCATCCCACTGCCTCCGTCGACTTGCCACCTGTGGTCATAATTTTATGGCTGATCAATGTATATATATAGATATATATGTAAACAATGAAATGATTTAGCTTTATATATATATACATATTCCGCAGAATAACATTGAGGTATGCATGGGATGTGCTGAAATAGTCTAATCTGTGTATTTCTTTGGTCAACTGCTTCTGTAATTTCATTCAATTTATTTGAAATTAGTCAAGTGCAGTGTTGGAAAAGCATGTAAAATTGAAGTTAAATCGTTTTTGGGACATGTAATTGTCTGATCACTTCTACACAGCCGAGATTATAAAAAATAATTTAAATGTTATGCTGACAATTTTGTTTAGCTTAGTTTCTTTTATGAATGTAAGAATCCAATTTTTAGCATTCATTAACATCAGAATTCAGATTACACTATAAAATTGCCTGCGTCCCTGCTTATCTGAGATGTTCTCACTAGTTCAGCCCCTTCAGGCCCTCGGATGAACTGACCGTCAGTTTCTTCTATTGCCAAAAAAAAGGCGTGCTTTAATACAAGCGTTTAGATTTAGTTTTGCGCCACAGTTAATGTTACTGATTTAAAATAACTACACTTATTAGTTGGGTCAATTAGATAAGGAAGAATGAACGAAAACAGCCTGTTTGAAAAGCCAGAGTGAGTGTACTTAAAAGAAGGAGAAGCACTGTAACGAGAAGACCTAGTCTTAAATTAGAGGGAAAAAGGATTAACAGTAATACCAGGAAGTATTACTTTATTGAGAGGGTAGTGGATGCATGGAATAGCCTTCCAGTAGAAATGGTAGAGGTTAATACAGTGAAGGAGTTTAAGCATGCATGGGATAGGTATAAGGCTATCCTAGATATAAGATAAGGCCAGGGACTAATGAAAGTATTACTTTACTGAGAGGGTAGTGGATGTATGGAATAGTCTTCCAGTAGAAGTGGTAGAGGTTAATACAGTGAAGGAGTTTAAGCATGCATGGGATAGGTATAAGGCTATCCTAGATATAAGATAAGGCCAGGGACCAATGAAAGTATTACTTTATTAAGAGGGTAGTGGATGCATGGACTAGTCTTCCAGTAGAAGTGGTAGAGGTTAATACAGTGAAGAAGTTTAAGCATGCATGGGATAGGTATAAGGCTATCCTAGATATGAGATAAGGCCAGGGACTATTGAAAGTATTACATTACTGAGAGGGAAGTGGATGTATGGAATAGTCTTCCAGTAGAAGTGGTAGAGGTTAATACAGTGAAGGAGTTTAAGCATGTATGGGACAAGTAGAAGGCTATCCTAGATATAAGAGAAGGCCAGGGACTAATGAAAGTATTACATTACTGAGAGGGAAGTGGATGTATGGAATAGTCTTCCAGTAGAAGTGGTAGAGGTTAATACAGTGAAGGAGTTTAAGCATGCATGAGATAGGCATAAGGCTATCCTAGATAGAAGATAAGGCCAGGGTCTAATGAAAGTATTTAGATTTTTTTTTTTGGGGGGGGGGGGTAAACTAGATGGGGTGAATGGTCCTTATCTAAAATACATTCTATTTCTCATTATATATCACTTAAGGTTTTATTAGAGGCAGTAGCATTAAAATTGGTCAATTATGTGTTGAGGACAACATTCTAAAAGTGGAACAACCAGCAGTAGCCCTGCGTTTCCTTCCAAGGTGATTAAACCATCGTTAGAACTTTGATCTAGATTGGTTCATCTCATATAACAGATATTGCATATTTATTGGGCACACATAGTAACTACACACCCTTGATCAATAGGTTGACTAAGACTTAACCCTCCATGTGATATTTTAAGGCAAAATTCTGAAAGACTGCTCTTTGCTGCCACAAAGCTATGCATGAGATGGATGAGATGGAACTCCATTAGTCTTTGACGCTATTCATAAAAAAAAGGATAATTGCAAGCAATTAACAAGGAAATTATCACTATGGTGCCCAGGTGACAGGGATCCTGAGGTGTCACCTTACAGAGGTGGAAATAACAGGGGCCTGGTGCAGGGTAACTGCACTCCCCCAAGGGCTTGAACCCCCAAGTTGGTAAAGTCACAAACCAGGGCCCTGAGGCAGCAGATACTGGAATCCAGAATAGGAAACAGAAGCAGATGACCCCCTGCAGACACCCTGAAGCAGGTATAGGTGATAACACTGCAGAGAAGTGCAGGATGCTGCCGGCTAAGACAGGCAAGGTCAAGCAGAGAAAAAAAAAAAAGATGGAGAGAGAGAGAAAGTGAGAATAGATAGTAGAATACAAGAATACCACATAAGCTGCACATTGTGTGTGCAATAATAGATGGTAATGCATACATATATGTATAGACACACACACATATTGTACAATAATATAACATATACAATAATATCATAAAACTAGAATAAATACATATAATACATATTTTTATTGTAAGTATATAAATAAAATGTATATAAATATGGATAAGTGCCTGGCACATCCTCTATCATCAAGGTTAGTTCATTCTCAGAGTCTGTTCAACTTCCTTACACAGGTTAGTAAATCATCTTCACAGTCATAATCTATGGCAACTCATCTTGACATTGACAATTTAAAGGGACTCTGCTTTCTAAACATCGTACTAGCAACATTGCCAACAAATGTGTTTTAAATGTGTCTGTGGAGTCTCCTGTTTATGACATCACCTGTGGTTTGATAGCCTAATAAACTGCTTTTTAATGGGAAAATTAAGAATTTTGCACATCAAGCCACAGGTGATATATAATTGTGTCCCTTAATGTAATGCATTTACCTACAATTCTGCTAACATATTTATGGATTATTATTGTTTTATACACGTTATTCTGCTGATTCGTGACATAAATGCTGTTTAGGTGACAGAATCCATTTTACGCTAATGCAGATGGAAAATGTAAGTAATCAATATTTGGACAAATAACTGTGTTATTTACACTGCACTGAATTCAATATGTAAGCAGCAAAATAATGTAAGCAGACATACAAATTTATAACAGCAAAGAACAACACAAACTAAAATAACCAAGATAATTGCAAATAAATTGTGATCTGAAGATTTATCCAGCAATCTGACACGTACGTGCAGGCTCGCTGAGAACAATTAATTGAAGATAATTGGTACAAGGGAATATATGATACTAATTAATGAATGTGCAAATCTCAGGGAAATGATAATTGTGGAGACAGCTAATGAGCAAAACTACCATGTTAAAAAATGTTAAAATATCTAAACATAATCATAGTTAAATTATATATATGTTTTTTTCCCCTAATAATATTTTGGAAAGTGCAACTGCGTGATTGAGATGCAGTGTAACAGTTGATTAGAAAAAAACACTGTTTACTATTATACTAATAATAATTACTACAGTATTTGAAATATTATCTATTTCCACAATATTTTTTTGACCTCTGTTTGAAAGTAATATGTCAACCGCTTGATGCCCCCACAGCACTGAAAGGGTTAACCTTACACTTAGAAAATTGCTTGGGGAGTCAGCCACTGCTCTTCCTCATCTACTCCCCCATTTAAATCAAAGGGACTACAAAAAGCCCCAGGCTGGGTACATGGCATCTAGTCTAGGGTTGCCAATGGGACCATTTGTTCACCGGCCACATATAACTTTTGCAGGTTGCCTTGCAGTATGTAGAAGTCATATGTGACTAGAAGGGAATCAATTAACTAATCAAAGTGGCTACTTGATTAATTAATTGATTTCCTTCTGGTCACATATAACTTCTACACAATGTAAGGCAGCCAGAAACAGTTATATGTGGCCGGGAAACAATGGACCCAGTGGCAACCCTAATCTTGTCCCCCCCAAAAAAAATCTGGGGCTGGGTGCTGGTGCTTTTACCATCAATATCCTAATTAATACTGGGGCCAGTGGCTGCACAAATGCACAGTGGCCCCCCCACTCCCTCAACAAAAAAATCAGGGTCGGGCACACATATTGTGCATGAGTAATGCAAATGTGCAGTCTTGTTACCACGGTGACTGGCGAATCTACTGCACATGCACAGTAGTATTGACACTCCCCATTTCAATCCACACCCCCAGCACATTGCATCCTCCGGGAGGCAAGTTAGGAGTTATGTATAATTAATATGTTTCAAATACAAATGAAACAAGCTGTATTAGAATGTCAACATAAGGTAATAATGTATTAAGGATGAAATGCTTGTTTGTTCGTTTTTGAAATTATTGTATGATTAAATTCAATTCCTAAAGCTATCCATTCAGTAAGATGCCAGCAAAATTATGTTTTGATCACATTACACTCAATTCACAAAAGCAAACTCCACTCCCTTCCACCCCCCACACACAAAACCCAAGTTTTTTTGATCTCCCATCTCAAACTCCATTCAGTGATAAGCAATAAAAAATGCTATCCACTGCCCACCCCACTGGCACACCGAGGGTGTCTATAAATAAAATATTACCTGAATTCAGTGTCCCCTGATGATCAGTGACACCCTCGCTCCTCATCTTCACCCCAGGGAAATGGAAAAGTCAAAAGTGAAAATTAAAGAAAAATGAATCCATCAATTACTAAAATTTCATTTTTTGAAATTTATTTTTTATTGAAGTTATCCCGAATAATGGGGGATATTTTATTTATTATATTATTTATTATGTCATCCAGGGCCTTGTAGTAGAAATAATAAATAGTCCCAGATCCACAGGTATGAAAGTAAGCCTGGTGCAAGGAATCCAAGACGCCTCCCAAGTCTCTCAAATAATGAAATAATCAATCTGCATTGTGTCTGCATTGATTATTTCATCCAGGGCCTTGTGACATGGGGGGAAAGGGTATTATCTATTATGTCCCTCAGGGGCCATGGGCAAGCCCCTGGTTACTATTTATTGAGGGGTGGGCAAGCCCCCGGAATATTTTTTAACAGTGCATGAAGGTGCTAATTCTAAAACTGTGCAGGTTATTTATTAATGGGCCAGGGACTATGGATCAGCCCTTCATATGTGTTAAGGTTCCAGAGGGCCATTTGGGCAGCCCCTGGGTCTCAGTTTTGTTGGGGGGAGACTAATAGTTTCAATTTGCTTTCCATGGACTATAATGGGAGGTTAATTGAATCTAGTGTTTTTTGGGGGGGGGTTTACCTCTGATCTCAAATAAACCTCCCAAGTTTGACTTATTCTCAACCTCCTCAGTTGACCCCATGTTGCCTCATCTTGCCTAATATCAACCTTACAAAAACTGTTAGTGAATACTAAAAATGCCCCCCCCCCCCCCCCATTTTGAATAGCATCAAGGGCGATTATAGGTGGAGTTGCCCCTTTAAGATATATATCTACGACATATTCACCTGTGTAAAATGTGTGTGATTAGATATTTAGCCAGACAAACCAAAAGACAGAGAGAAAGATTGCCATTTATGGAAGAAATGTCTTCATCGAAAGTTTAACTAAGAGTCAGCTATGTTGGATGTCTAATCACAATATAATTATGAAGTAGGGCATATTAAATTACAAAAGTATTGATTTTAAAATGACTGTTACCGATGGTTAAATTACAGTACAATGAATATCTTTTTAATATACAACCCTCTTAACATACGCTTGGCAGACAGAGAGCAGTCAATTTAGTGAGTGGCCCAGAACTGATTTTTATTGGCAATTCTTTTTTGCCAACGCCTTAAGTAACTTGCTTTGAACAAACAGACCTGGTTGATAAGAGTTTACAGATGATAAATAATGTACAATGTATCAAGATCGCCAGACAATTAAGATTAAGGGGAATGTGTGTCAGGTTATGTACATTAGCTTTTATGTTCATTACTTTTGAAGGTCTGAGCCAGTTGGCATACATTCAGCTCTTGATAATGGTATTTTTGGTATTCAGTAGTTGGCAACTGATGTTTGTAATTGTAACTTTACTAAACACCCTCAATACATGGTTTTTTTTTTGTAGTTTTATTATATTTAGGATTATAGGGCATGAGGTTTACAGATGGATACAGGTCAAAACTGTTGGGTCCACCTGTTGGCAACTTAAACGTGAGCGTGAGCGGAGAAGTGGAGGAGCAGAGGATCTGAGAGGCGGAGGGACAGAGGAGCAGAGGAACGGAATACTTAACTACAAAATACGCCACTGCTACACCTCCCAGCTTTATTGCCCGGTGATCCAGTACACCAGGAGGTGGGCCTTAAGAGATCGAGGGTCAGTGCTATCCAACTTGAGCAGTAGTGCTGTCACTCATACTTACAGAACTACAGTTCTTCCTCAGTATTCATCCTCCTGCCAATGAAATGTCTCATGTAATGTGGGACAGTTGAAGGCCATGTAAATGCATAAATTATGAGTACAGTCTGTGTTAAATTTACCTGTGGTGTCTGCTTTTTATGACATCACATTATGGCTTAATATGCCAATAACATATTTCCCATTGAAAGTCAATTTGCATGTCAAGCCATAGATTGATAAAAAGGAAGCACCGCAGATACATTTTAAATACATTTGTCTCCTAATTTATGCATTTCAGAAAACACAATATATATATTTTATATATATAATATATATATATATAGTATCTACATTCATATTAAACATTGCTTAGGTGACAGAGTCCTTTTTTTCTGTTTCTTTGTCTTAAACTTTTTTAGAGAGGAAACATATGCAGAAAGTTGTCTGGCACTAGAAATTAGTGGGTAGGAAAAAAGAAAATGACTATAAAAATCACTTGCGCTGTATCTGAAAAAATATGTATACACTGATCAGCCATAACAATTTGAGCACTGACAGGTGTCAAGCAGGCGGAGGCAGTGTGATGCTTTGGGCAATGTTCTGCTGGGAAACGCAGGGATCTTCCATTCATGATGATGTTACTTTTACATGTACCACCTACCTAAGCATTGTTGCAGATACACCTTTTCATTGAAACAGTATACTCTGCTGGCATTGGCCTCTATAATCAGGATAATGTGCCCTGCCATAAATAAAAAAATGGTTCAGTGATGGTTTGAGGAACTCAACAACACAAGGTATTGACTTGGCCTTCAAATTTCTCAGATCTCAATTCAATTGACCACCTCACACCTTACAGGATTTAAAGGATCTGCTGCTAATGTCTTGGTGCCAGTTACCCCAGCACACCTTCTAGGTCTAATGCAGTCCATGCCTCAATGGGTCAGGGTTGTTTTGGTGTCAGGGGACCTACACAATATTAGAGAGGTGGTCATAATATTATGGCTGATCATTGTATATATATATATTATAGTAGCACATCTTCAGTTCAAGAAACAGATGGACCTACCATACCCTGGAGAAAATCAGAGGTGTCTCATAGATCTTTGCAGGATGTCAGATCTTCTGAATTAATCTGTTATTGCACACGCTAAGTGCAAGACAATTCAGTTCCTCTACACTGTTCTTCTTACAAAAAGAACAAAAATAATGTAAACAAAACAGGGCTAGAGCAGATAGCTTTGAGACACATCTCTAAGGATTCCCTCCATGCACTTATATGCAAAACAAACCTGTGCAATGTACAGGTCGAAGACAACCAGATGCATCAAATTTGGTTTAATGCCTGGAGTGTCCCTTTAAAAAGAAGAGGGAAACTATTACAAAGCATTGGTTTTCACTTATAAAAAGACACTGAATAAAATAAACATGATACAACTGAGCAGTTATCTGTCTTGAAGAGTTTTTAATCATTGGTAATTTAGTTTTGCCGGATTAATGCTAATGTTTTAATCTGATGATTCCTGGGCAGCCTTGCATCATTGAACTCTAAATGAAAGACTTCTGCTTTTTCTTGCTAAGCCACAGGAACAACTAATGACACTAATTAAGGGTACATGTCATTTGCTTGTGTTTGTTAACTTGAGTCAATAAAATAGTGACACAGAACCAGGACCATAAGACAGTATCTTGTTTGATGCAACATCAGAAAAGGATTTGGAAGATTAATCAACAGATGAAAAAATTAGGGATTGATGGAATATATTTAATAACCATCTAAGTTTTTTTAACGGATTCTGCAAACTACCTCCCAACATGCTAAGAATTACGTAAGACAGCTGGTTAAAGAGTTAAAAATGCAAAACCTAAGGTCATGCACATCCATCAGGGATAATATTAAACAAGGAATATATCAATGAAAAAAAGAATGAGGTGGTCTCACTGGTGGGCCGGCCTGCAGAGAAAGTGTGCAAAGTCAGTATAATGGACATGAAAAAACAGGCACTCTCAGAATCTATATGAAAATACTGTATTGCCAACAGTCCTGGATTTTCTGCAACAGTCCTATTTTTTGAGATCCTATCTGGACAAATGTGGGTCTGTCCTGGCATTACTGCTGCAAATGGACACTGCTTAGCACTATGCACAGACAGCTTTGCATCTCAACACAAGAAAATAATCTTCAGACAACCAGTATCTCTGCCAGGTAGCCTGGATCTCAATGCTAAGTAACGGCACTTGGCGTTACATAACCCCACCCACTTTAGGCTCTACTCCTTTTTTGTTCTAAGGATCGGAAACAAACCAAAGTTGTCAAGTATGCTTAAACTAACTAGCCTTCATTTATATTTCTCACCAATACCATGGTTGCCAATATCGGCCATGTTTCTAGAGACACACACTTATTCCACATGCTGCAGAAAGAGCATGCAAAGTGCAGCCCAGCAGTATGTCGGATAGATGTACGCACAGACACAATCCAATTAATTAATTAATCATGGTAGGTACTGTGAGATCTCCACCCTGATTAAGTAATTGGATTCTGTCTGTGCGTCTATCCATCCTACATACAGCCGGGCTGCACTTTGCATGCTCTTACTGCAGCAGGTGGAACAAATCTGTGTCCCTGGAAACATGGCCGATGTTGGCAACTATGCAATACAGACATGTTTTTTTTTTATTTTACCAACTGATATGCATAAACGATAGTTACCAACAGTACCAAATTTGCCATAATGCATAAGCATGATTTACATATTCAAAGGCCACTACCACTTGGAACTGACTTCCCTTTTATATCTTACATATTAAAGTTAAATCATTATAAAAATGTCTGTATTAAAATGTAACTATCTGTATTCTGAACATGTTTACAGGGACTGTATCCCCTAAACATAGCCAATATAGAGAATCCAATAATGATTGGCAATGAGTTATACATTGTGCTAGTAGAATGACAGGCAAATGCCTAAATTAGAAGAAAATATATTTTCAATGCATCTGTGGAGTCTCCTGTTTATGACATCACATGTGGCTTGATATGCAAAACGACACATTACATAACCAGTTAAGATGCATATCAAGCCACAGGTAATGTCATAAACAGACACATTTAACACATATGTTTTATTCTCTATAGTCACAGTATAAGCAATGTTTAAGGTCATAGTGTCCCCTTAATTTACTCACAAATAGCAGCTCTGAGCATTTAGCTGGCACTTGGGATGAAAGAAAGTAACATTAGAAAGTGTTAAAGCAAGCAAGAAGCAAAATCTCCAAAATAACAGTTATAATAACCTTACATGCCTCCAACTGTCAACTGATTTATGTGGGACAGTACCACTGTCCCGCAAAGCTCTACCTCTGTCCTTATTTTCAGGAGAGACGTAGAGCTTGGCAGGAAAGTGAGATTTGGAATGTCAACCTGTTGAATAATTATTATCCGGTGTCTGGGACCCCAGAGAGCGGCTACTGCGCATGTGTGGTAATGCTGACACTCATCTTCCCAAGCTCCGCCCTCCGGATGTCGGATTTACCGCGGGCAAGAGTTCAGGTATACAATTTTACTTGGAAGTCAGGCATACATATACTACTTACAAAGCACACATCTGCAGGGTTTTTTTTTTTTTCAGATGTACAGCTACAGTTGTCTGGACACAAATATCCTGGTCCTGTTGTACAATGTACATGTTTACAGGGGAAACAAGTTACTTAATCAAGGAGAAAATGTCTTAGTTACCACTTATTAAGTCATTTATTTTCCTCTTAACCCATATAAATTATACATTTTGCATGGCAGCATGAAAAAGTTATGTATACCTCAAAAAAACAAATGGCCGCTCATACAGCTGTATGCATGGCATCAGAAGTGGGAGGAGTTATTGTAAGTGTTCCGGTATGTAGCACTACAAAGGTAGCAATTCAACATCAAGCATGGTTGAGAGGGAAGGCGGCTTAGGGTGCAAGTAATAAACCAGTCAAATATTTGTGTTTGTAGCAAGCCTTTTATAGAGAGTGTGGGTTCTACATTAAACATGCCTTTATCTTTGAATGGATAAATAGTCAATATGCTGTTTGATTACTGTGGATTTACAGATGCCAGTCACATTGTTCACATATTCCCCCTGGCCCTTCACAATCATTATTTGACATACTTAAAGTGGTAAAAGGGTGTGGGAAAGTATATAGAAATCTATATTGTTTTGATTTCTAATTCAATAATTGACCCAGAGTAGTGTGGTTATTTGCACAACCAAGCAGAGCTAGATGAAAGTAAAGATTTTAATTTGGATCTGTTTTCTCTGAATGTACAGATGAACTGGTCTTTCTAAATCATTTTTTACGTAATATACTGTTGCTATTTTGGGAAATAGTTGTCATGTGTATCAATTCTCCTACACATATAGAACAACACTATTTTAATGTATCTTATAAATACTATTATTCTCTAAATCAGTGATGGTGAACACTTTTCTATTTGAGTGTCCAATCTGCTTCAGGGAGATTTCAAATTACCTTCACTTCAGGAATTTTTTCTGCCTATAAATATCAGCAAACCTGCTCATTCTTTCTCTTTATTTTCCTATAATTTCTCTTGCACCAATAGGTTCAAGTATCAACTATGCCCTTAAATGCTTAATACCCACTAATGTCAGTCTTAAATCATACCATGTATTGGGTCCTCCATAAGTGATTGTGATACTGTCGGCACCTGCTGAGTCCCACCTCAGAGGAGGTCTCAGAGTGCCTCTTATGGCACCTGTGACATCACTGCTATAAATGGTTTATTGATTGAGGTCTCCAACCTGATATATTACTGATGTTTTTTTTTAATGTAATAATATATTAAAGTATAAATAGCCAGAGTATGTTGGAGTTCACTCCCAATTTACTATATTCAAAGTATATATTGTCTAAAGAAAAAAAAATTTTTTCAGTTCCTACTCTCACTGGTGTGGGTGTTAGCCATGGTTAGCTCTTTCCTAATGCATAGCACTCTACACAGTGCTGCACCACATGTCACCCAGCTCAAAGCACCATGCGTTCTGACCTAAGAGTGCTGAATGTGAGGAGGATTGACCTCACATGGCACTCAGCGAACCACACGCTAAGGATGGTGACATGCCTCCCCTTAAAGTGCCAGCACTACTCTCACCCGCAAAAGATTACTTGAGCGTGGGAGAAGAAGAAAAAAGTTGACATAATATGACATAAAAGTAACGAGGATCTCCCCGCACCCTGTAGCTCCAAGTCCAGTACTCACTGCGACCCCATTAGATACACCTGCCCCGTCTGGCCCGGGCCCTTGGGCACTGCCTGAGTGCCCTTATGGTCAGTCCACCCCTGGGATAGACAAAAGGTTATCCTCGATATAGTACAAGGCCAGGAACTCAAAGGTATTTAGAAAAATTAGTAGACTAGAATGGCTGAATGGTTCTTATCTGCCAGTGACACATTCTATGTTTCTATGTTAAACTGAAAATGGATACTATAAAAGCTGGAATAAAACATCAGTTAAAACTCTGCATGTTCCGTCAGTCAATCGCATTGTTGCTCTAGCCAAACCAATGGTCAGTTCTTCGCATCCCGACAGTAGAATTTGATCATTACCATTTCCTGGGTCAGCTTCTAGACACTTCTGTTTGTGTTGAAGCTTCAAAGAGAAATGCTGTGGAAGTGCCATGAGTATTTTTGGGTGAAGATTGGATGCTTGGACTACTCGGTTTCAATATGGTATGGTTACCACCTTACAGGCCAGGCTTGTTTTGGTTAGGTTGCCTGTATAGGCTGATGATATATATATATATACTTATGACCTATGACCAAATGTCTTATGACCAAATTTCTTTATGACCTTATGGCTATGACCAAATGTCATATGGCCAATAATCCTAGATTCATCCTTGCTAGGTCAGTAAGCTAGATACTGCATGATGATGCTAGATGTTGGCGATGAACTGACATGGGGGGAGGTAATAATGATGGTCCCATATAAAAAAACAACATGTAAGGCATTTCTACAGTGGTTCCTCTGCTTCTCCTACATTTTTCCATGTACATAAGTTGCTGCAAATAATTTATTAAACATCTACATACAGCGTAATTTAGATTTATTGCCCTCTATCGTTTCCTGGTGAGTTCATCCAAATTCATTAAGCCCAGGAAAACAGACCTCTAATTAAGCCATGCATACATAGTTCCATCTCCAGCATCGAGGCCTCTTTAACTAATCAGCAAAGTGGCCATTTGCCCAGGGTCCACTATCTGTAGGGGGCCCACCACCAAACAAACCCAAGTATTGTTTTTTTTTTTTTTTGGGGGGGTGGTCTTGCACCATTGCACTGGGATGGCCTATAAAGCCCCAGCTGAATGATTATGTGCACAAGCAGTTTGATGTTGAGGTCATGTGACATGAGATTGGAGCATGGAATGACCTCACGTATTAGTGGCATGCGCTGCAGGCTCTCCCTGATGACAATGGCTACTATAGTGAGCTGGTATATCAGGGACAGAAGAAGGACTTTGTGGAGACGGCTTAGTCATGTGTGTGGCATTGGAATTTAAAAAATATATGCATGGGAGAGGCAAAAGGCTATGTGGAGTCAAGAAGGACATTTTCCCCATTAAATGCAGAATTTAAAATTGCTTTTGGATCAACAGTGGTAAACAAGGAAAAGGAAAAGGGTTGAACTTGATGTGTGCAAGTCTTTTTTCAACCTAAACTCCTATGTCAGATCATAATTGATCATTTTGTAAGAAAACATATTTGGACTATGTAAGTGTCTTCTCATCTCTTCCTATCTCCTAATAAATGCAAATAAAGTTAATAGATATATTTCTGTTACTACAGCAACAGTCCTGTCTGTGTATCCAAGCCCCTCCATGTTGGCTTTCACTGAATTTAGAGGCCTGTTGAAACATGAGATCTGTAAATTGTTTTAAATAAAAAATAAGTGCATCTCACAAATATTAAACACGTGTACAACATACAGAATATAAACCAGGTTAAAGGGAACCAATAATACCTTGTTCTATTGTTCATGTGTGAGTTTATTTTAGCCCCCTTTAGTATTTCTTGCAACCCAACAATGACTGATAGTAAAGTCATTTTTTTCCCGTGGTTGCAAAAAAAAATAATAATTCTGTTTTTGCCGGTTTTTGATTAGTCTAGTCCAATATATTGTTACTCCTCTAAAACTTATTCACTGGGGTTCGATAAATGTTCATCTCAAATAAGGAATTAAAAAAAATGAGATGTGTTGTGATTAAAAAAGATGAAAACCAATACTGTGAAACATTTAAGAGAAACTCATTACAAGCTTCAGTACACAATTAGTAAAAAGCTTTTGAGCAAGTATTTGCATGACCTGTATCTCTTGGGAAATATAAGGAAATATATGAAGCATACAAAAAAAAAAAAAAATGCTATGGTTAATTTAAAAATTACCAGAGTTTAAACATTTATCTGATTTCATTCTCATGTATATACAATATAACTATATTATTTCTGTCTAAAAAAAAAGTATATATACATAGATACATAGTATTGTTTTTTCTCAGATTGAAATAATATAGTTAGGTTCATCGACTGGAACACCATGAAAAAACTAATACAAAGCTGTGTTTATATCATGACCTATTGTTTAATTTTATTGTTAATTATACCACTTAATTCTTTCATTCCATCAATTTTACAAAAAGTTCTGGTTTTTAATCACAAACTACAGAAATTAATTAGATTGTCTATTTTCTCGCTCTGACAATTTCTAAGAAAAGTGTTGATATTTTTATTTTTTTAAAGAGCCACAAAACTTTCTTTTCCCACTTGGGCTTCTATTATAAAAACAAAACTTAAAAATATATGCTCCTTGAATGAGGATAAAATGGAAGGTCATTTTTAAGCAATATGCCATTGTACCTTCTGATGCCATATGTATCTCTGTTAGCGGAGTGACAGACTCTTGTTTTGTTATAAAACAACGGGACCTTAATTTGGTCCATTTACTGATTACAATAAGAGTTTAAGGGTAGTTTTAATCACATATAAATTACTTCCTTTAAATGT